>JAOTRH010068237.1:0-18076 GCA_034768845.1 Heliamphora exappendiculata | reverse complement strand
CCGTTTTTTTTTTCTTTTGGAGCATTTTAGGAGAACCCTTTACCATTCAAAAAAAATATGGTTAATAAAATATAACGTAATCCAGGAGTTTTATATTTTGTTATGGACATCAATTTTGAGTAATGGTCCATAAGGTTCAGATAGTTCATAGATAGATTGCTTATTTTATGCATTAACAAGTGGCTTAAACTGGGTAAGATTAGGGAGTTTTTTATAGGGATAAGTCAAGGAAATTCAAACTTGAGTCTCTTTGTTGTGGGAGGGCGACCTGTGCTTCCAGGATATCCCCCAGGCAACAAAACTGGGTTAAGATAAGTTCACCAGTTAAATTCCTCTTTTACATATTTTGGGCTCAGACTTCATTTTTTGAGTGTTATTTTGGAGACTCGTACTTCAGCTAAAAGTAGAAATATTCTACATGATATTTTAAGAGATATCAACCAAGAAAACTTTCAATGAAAACTACTTTAAAAAGTTATAAAGGGTTATTAATGCATCACTAATCCTTCAAAGTTCAAACCTTGAATTTAATAAAAACAAACTGCCCAATCCTTGGATAATTCAAATCAATATAAGCATTTCATAGCATCCAAAGCCTAAGAAACGTGATAAGCAAAATCATACACTAAAAATGTCATCATGCAAGATTCCAGGGTGCTTTCAATATTCTATGTGATCAACGGATACCTACAAGATTAAAACAAAAATTTTATAGGACAGCTATTAGACCAACGATTCTATATGGGACAAAATGTTGAGCTACTAAGAAAAATCACATAAATAAGATTTGTGTTGCTTAAATGAAAAAGTTGAAGTGGATGTGTGGTAAAAATAAAAAGATTCGTAAAATATTAGAGATTGTACCAATTAAGGATAAGTTGAGAGAAAATATATTAAGGTGGTTTGAACACGTATAACGTAAATCAATTAGTGCAATAGTAAAGAAATATGACAAGATCATAGGTAATGAAAACACTAGGAAGAGAGACATGCCTAAATTGACATGGGATGCCGTATTAAGAAAATATATGAACTTATTGATATTAACTGAAAATATGGCCATTAACGGAGCAGAATGGCGTAAAAAGATTTATAATGCCAACTCTAATTGAATGGAACAAAGGCTTAGTCTTATTTGGTACAGAGATCTATTTTTACTCATTTGTTCGTCTTTTCCAAACGAAATATGTAAGAACCCCCACAAAACAGGTATTAAAATACATGAAAATACCCTCTTTGGATTGTATCTTCAACAAAAGCCCGAAACTAGACCTTTCGAACACAGTCACAGACATAGAACAGAACGCGGAGGCTAGGCCAACATAAGAAAGAAAACATAAACAGGCTTATTTCTTAAACAAGAAAAAAAAAACATATTTCATACTTTTGGAATCGTTTGTAAAGAGAAATTCATCACCCAGAAAGAATAGAAAGTGCAGGAGTAAATATATTAAGTTCAATGTGCTAATGACATTTCCAAGGTGATACAAAATCAAGATCTCATAATAAATAAATAAAAAGCAACCACGGGAATTATGATGAAGCAGAAAGAAGTTAATAATTTTATCTTCAGCTTTGAATTTACACAACAAACCTAAAGGTATAATGCTTCAGCATTTTTAAATGACATATTTGGTATGGATAAGAATTCTTACTCAAACAGTAGGAATTTGCAGAACTGCAGATATCCATCATTTTACACAGTAACTTGCCTCTGGCCTACATTTTCCACCAAATCCAAGACCGTCCCAGAAAAAACCAGATGCAACTATACACAGATATGTACCTAATCTCTCACTAAATAACTATAAGATGAAGATGCCACATGACTGAATTCAGTGATCAATCATTTAACTCCTGTCCTTGCCAATTAGCCTTAAAGTTTAACCTCATTTGACACAGTAACTTGCCTCTGGCCTACATTTTTCACCGAATCCAAGACTGTCCCAGAAAAAACCAGATGCAACTATACACAGATATGTACCTATAATCTCTCTCCAAATAACTATAAGATGAGGATGCAACATGATCTGAATTCAGTGATCAATTATTTAACTCCTGTCCTTGCCAATTAGCCTTAAAGTTTAACCTCAATCATAGACTGGCTAAGTAAAGCATTCTATCTACAATAGGAGATAGGAATCCTACAGTTGAGCACCAATACAGACAAGGGAAGAGAAACACAAAAGAAAATCTGGCAAGAAGGCATATCCATGACAAAAGCTTTCCTTGCAAATATAAAGTTTTTAGTTATCCAGACCAAAAATCATGGCATTTGTGACATTCTATCATGGTAAATCTTCATTGCAAAGATTATACCCAGACATTCAAAATATTTCTCCCGCCCCCGGTGGCAACTGTTGGCACGAAGATCATACAAAATCAGCCAGAAATGTACTAATGAACTGAAACTTCATCCATATAGTCCAGGGAATATGCAGAATGAGATGATCAACACAACTTGCAGAAATGAACTCAACTTATAAGCAACTTCACAGAACATATCTGCATCCACTTGCACGTAAATTGCGAAGGCAGAAGCAAACACCTCTTTTTCAAACTTCAATACTAACACAAACCACTGACTCTTAGTATGCACAGTATCAGATGATCATAAGCGTTTATATGACTGCACCTCTGGCAATGACACTCTCGAAACATAGAATGAGGGTGACAAAAGAAAATATCATCAGGTTCACTTGCAAGCATCCATACTCCAGACACAACAGAGAGAGCACTCTAGAGGCACCAAAGCAAAATCTTTTCAACTCCATACTTCTCTTCTGTAAATTTTTATCTCAGTCCAACCACTACCAGCACCAGCTTTCAAGTGCCAAATAAGCACATAAACTTAATGAGTAGCTGAGGAAGTACTATCTGTGCCTTAAAAAAGCAACTCTTGTGAAGCTTAGTGTTGGATCAAGTTCCCGCAATAGCCTCAAATATTCCATTAGCAGCCAGTACGGCTCCTTGGACAGAAGTAAAGATCATTATGCACCCTAAATATTCCCAGATATCAACACATGCAATGAAATGATTATCACACTGCTTTGATGGAACTGAAACTGGTGAATGTGTACCAAAAGTTACTTTAACAGGCCCCTTCTTAAACATAAGGTAGGACCACCACCATCTGTACAAAAACATTCCTAAAAGCAACAATGACATATGCCCAGTCATATTTTCCAAGAAATTCAAGCAGTGTTGCCTTAGTTCTACCAAACTGAACAAATAATCAGTTCAAAGATTATTCTACATATGCACCAGATGCTCTTCACGGCTGCTACATCAATGTATTTTGTTAATTTAATCAGCATAACTCTGTTAAATACAGAGAGCCCGCATGTGTGTTCTCTTATCCATAGGTCAAAAATGAAATCAAGAAAAATTCAATTGCCTTCTAATTTTGGAATTCACAAGAGATGTTCGTATTGGCCTCATGGTTGGAGAAAGCTCATATACTAAATAAACTTTTTGAATTCTGTGAGAAAAGCAAAACACATCATGCTTATGAGCTTATCACTATTGATCCACATCTTCGAGCAACCACTCACAAACACTGTAACGAATTCTTCTTGCAAAAACCATAGAGAGCCTCAACTGTGTTTGTCTAACAAATTGACAACTTAGAATTTGAATATCCATCCTCAAATTCAAACAAACAAATTTCTTCAAATGATTGTTGAAAAACAATGGAGTTTCACAATAAGAAGGAACTAAAGGATTGCTAGGCTTGCCAAAGATTGTGACATCATGTGATTTTTTAATAATTGAACCTTTCCCGACATTGGACCCCATATAAAATGCATGATCAGGATTCCCTTACAGGGGATATCAAGCTAACAGCTCTTTTTCAGGCTAAGGACACTTCCAAACAAACAGCATATATGATTAACCACGATTTCACTAACTGCCTCAAAGAAACCATGCTGCACATTCAAAGAGACCTCTTTATGTGAAGACTTCATCTCAAAACAACCAACTGAACATAATCTAAGCACACAAATGATACATAGCTTCAGTAATTTGATGCAATCCAACTGCACAAAAAGTCCCCTCAGAATTTACACATAAAGGCATCTTAAAGATCACAACCCGCATCACAGAAAGCATCACAAACGAAAGACAAAAAAAACATAATTAATACGTGAAGATGGGAAAAAATAGATGAGGAAAAAAAGATTTAAAAAACACTGTTAAGAATGTTACAGTAGAACATTATAAATAAAGAAGTCACATGTATGAAGATAAGAATAATAAACCCGCTGTAGAGGCACTTAATTAGCATAAATTGAAGACCTCCCCTACTGTAGAAGGGGGAACTCACTCTCATAAAGAAACTAATGTTTAAGCACAATATATCACCACAGTCGACAACGTGCCACATAGACATCGGTGAAGGTAAACTATCTATCTATATATATATATATATAAACTGAAATATCAGAGCAACATTGGTATTAAACTTGTGAAACTTATCGCCTATCGATTCCTTAAGAAGATGATTATGCTAAGCTCTGACCATGCAACATTTACAAGGCCAGGATGAATATCAATGAAAATGTCTTTGAAGAAAAATTGGACAGTCAAGGTGCCGACACTTACTACTTGAGGCTTTCAATTTATACCAAATTCTTATATTTAAAAAATATAAAAAGAAGGGAAACTACATTTGTTGAGGGAACAACGGACAAAAAAAAATAGTTTATAAACACTCTTAGACATCAAAAGATTCAATTAGAGACTACAATATCTGTTTATTAGTTACAAATACATCTATATGTATGGATTCATACCAAACCAAACATCATGCACATCACTTCGGCATTGGATGCATGAAAAGTGTTTAGGCTAGGCATAAAAAATTGACTTGTAAGACAAAAGATGTAATGAAGATGTGGGATATATTGCCAATAGAATTCTCTTTAAGGTAGCGGATACGAGGAGGGCGAGATTTTGGTTTCATTCAAGGTGCAGCCATATAGATCTCTTAGGTTCTCAGATCTCTTTCGATTTGCAATCTACCCTAAAGTAGATGGTAATGAGTATCTTCCATTTAAAGATGGAGTCTTAATGCCACTGTCAGCTTTCGAGCACTTTCTTTAACTTTCTGTATCATAAAGAGTTTATTTGGGGAGGCCAAGACCATGATTAAAATATGAATTTTCAGGTCGCTTCTTCTACCAAGCTAAGCATGATAGAGGGAGCCCCTTGCTCGTGGAGAGAGGCATACAAAGATGATCTTGACTATTATTGTCGGGACTTGACCCCTTCTTATTTTGAAACTATTTATTAAACCTTGTTATGGAAATTTCGATGAAAAAAATGGATAAGCGTTTTATTGCGTGCAAAAATTAAAATTTGATCATGGTTATGGTTGTTGATAATAATTATACGCTTGTTTATGCATGAAAATAATTATTGTGGATTGATCGAACGAATCTAGAGGCGTTGAAATAAAATTTGAAAACTATATGTAGTTTTTCTTTCCTTTGAGTGCAGTCTAGTGAGGGACTGATCAATCAGTCTATGACAGAGAGCAACTTTAAGTTCGGGTTTTGAACTTTCAAAATCTCTTTGTCTTCCCTCTCTAGAAGCAAACCCTAAGTCCTAGATTTGTTGTGGGGTGTTCCTTGAGCTTCCCTTGCTCATTTGGTGGTGATTCCTAGCCTCCTACCCGTTGGAAAACCATTGGAGGTGATCTACATGTGGAAGCTTCTCCTTTTCATTCACCGATTGGAATCTTGCTTGGTTGAAGCTTACTAGAACCTTGTCTTGGATTGATTAAACATTTAAGAGGTAAGATCTATGACTACTCATGAACATTGTTGGATATGAATCAATTATTTTGAATTTATACATGAAATCATGATAAATCTATATTTTTGAAACCCTAGATTAGGGTTTAATATTAAAGCATGTTAAATCTTTGATTTGTGGATATGGTTAGCTTTAAGCTAATTAAAACCAAATGTGTGAAATATATGAAATTAAATAAATGTGAAGAACCATGGGATGTTGGGGTGGGGTTTTGAATTGATTAAATACGAATGTGAAACGTATGAAGTATCGGGGATTATTAATGATTTTTTTATCCTCGCGTGTGTTGGGTGTTGACGAGAAGAACCATGTTCGGGTTAAACTCGTGTTTGGAATGTTAAAAATGATGATGTGAATGAACCGATTCAGGATCCACGGATCTTGATTATGGGCTAGTCCAGCTCCTCGGTGAAAGACCGAAAAACTCCGCAGATTTTGGTACCCTGCCCATCGGCTAATAACCGAGGAGGCGTTAGTCGTGGCAGGTTATAGAACGCATTTGCCACTTAGCGGGCCTCGCGTGGCCCAGTCGATATTAGCCATGCATGAGTCTATAAGCTTGTTCGGTGTCGGTTCTTAAAGGTTTTAAAACCAAAATTGAGTTGGATACTTGGCCCACGGTGAAAGACCGTAACAAGTACATAAGCTAAATTAGGTTGGATACTTGGCCCGCGGTGAAAGGCATAAAAAGTACTTAAGCTAAATGGGGTTAGGTACTTGTTCCTCGGTGAAATACCGTAAAATAGTCCTTAGATTGAATTAGATCGCAAAACTATGGAATGGTTGAGATATGAAGAAAAGTGTGTGCGCGTGTGTGCTTACGTGTATGTGTGAGTTGTGGAAAGCAAAAACCTAAAATGGGTGTAATGAAATGGAAAAAATGACTAAGTAATGAGTTGTGGATGATAATGCGTTCAACTTGTATACGAAAAACCGGTTATGTGAATGAGATTTTGATGAAAAATGGAGTTTTGTTTTCGGTGACACCATGTATTGCACTTTACATAACTATCCCCGCATATCATGCATTTATTTATCTTTGGTTTATTTCTTACGAGTCTTGACTCATGTTGTATAAACCATTTCAGGTGATAGCAGAAAGAAAGCCTCGGAATGAGAAGAACAGTTTTGAGAACCCCTTTGTAGTTTGATAGAATTCATACTCTTTAGTAGTATCTTTTGAGAAGAGAACATTGTAAACGTGTAGTTCTTGATATATGTTTGTGTATTTGGATTGTTGGTACCGATTTTGTAAGACCTTAAAGCTAAACATTCATGGATTATATGCATGTGAGGACATCGATGGGTTAAATTTGGGTTTGTTTTGGTTTTTCGTCTGACATCCTTTGGCTTAAACATTGGTTCCCCTTTGAATGAGATGTTTGGGGTTATTTCAAAGCTTATTAATGTTATTTTTACATGTTGGTCTACCCTTAAATGCTTGTTGGAGAGCATAGTTGGAGTGTGGGAAGATGGGAGTTGGAAAACTTGGTTTGAAAAAGAGTCCAGGATTGGACCGCTTGATAGACCGATCGATTGGTCTATCAAGCGGTCAATCATTGCTCCTGATTTCTCAGGTTTTGAGAGAAACTGTTGCAACCTGTGAAAGAGACCGATCGATCCGTCTACCTGTTGGAGCAATTTTTCGTCCTTCGGTTCTTCTGAAACCCTTCTCTTTGGGGCTTAGTTTACTTGTCTCAAATGGTTTATTTAAAGAGTTTTGTATAGATTTTGAACTTAAAACCCCTTTTTTCTTGAGAAAGCCTTATTTTGGTTGATTCATTGGGGTTTCACGTGCCTTGGAGTTGAGGGCGTGACAGATTGGTATTAGAACTCTAGGTTTGAATACCTAAGAGCCGTATGAGTGGTGGAACCATTACATGAGAGCTTGCAATGATATGTGGCATTCATGTATTGGTGTGTTTGCATGAGATACCTTGGACTTAACTTGAAATTTGCATGCTATGTGGTATTTGGGCATAGAGGTTGGGCTCTTAGGATGATGTGTCTTGCCCTTGGGCGACCAGTCGATTAGTTTGAAGTTCGAGTTAGAAAGGCATTTGGCCAACGTCCGTTCTAACCAAAAATCCAAACAAGTTACCGGAATTAACGTGTCATTCCAATTAGTTCTCTTTGTTATGTGTTACATAAGATGTGCGGATGGGATGATACGTGTTACGTGGTATCTTGTTGAGGGACGATGTTGTCCGTGGGGGATGAGTGGATTTAGACCTTGTTGTTGATATCTCCCCTTATCCTTTCTTTTATAAAGCGATGTTTTCAAGAAAAGGTAGAGGCTTAGGTCGCAGCCAAGGTCGCACGTTCGCCCAAGTCCGGAGAGAAGGGAACGCGTACGGCCCGTCAAAGCAAGTGGGCAGTGTTGATGTACTCTAAGAGATGCTCGAGATGATGCGAGCTTTAGAAGAAGTAACTAAGGATGGAGCAAGAGCTCCCGAAGCGAGGGCTACAGCGGCACTGAGAGAGTTTTGATAGATGGATCCTCCAATCTTCTCTGCGAAGTCTGATTCGAAAGCTGTTCCTAAATGGTTAGAGGTAACAACTACGATTTTTGACACGTTGGGAATTATGGAGGACGAACTGAGGGTAAGGCTCGCAGCGTTCCAACTTCGGGAAGGCGCACGGGAGTGGTGGGAGTCTGCCAAGACGACCGCGGAAAGTTCGTGGGCCGCTTTCTCCACAGTTTTATTGGGGGAGTTCCTTTTAGGATCTTCGAGGAGCACCCACCGAGAGGAGTTTCTCTCCCTCATCCAAGGGAACATGTCAGTAGTCCAATACGAGGCCAAGTTTGTGGAATTGTCATAGTTTGCACAAGAGATGGAAACAACTGAGGAGTTGCGCACTGAATGGTTTAAGCGGGGTCTTCGACCCTCTATCCGAGATAGGATTGTGGTTCTTGAAATTCTGGTCTACAAGGAGTTGGTGGGGGCTGCCATCCGAGTTGACAATGCACTGGCTGAAGAGCCGTAGGATCAGAGAGAAGAAATCGTAGCCAGGAGACACGAGGGCGTAGTTAGGTGGGCGTCAGTTCAAGAAGCAGAAGTCGGGAGGCCCTAGTCTCTGTTCCATGGAGTCCCAACAGTAGCCACGTACAGCACCCGCACCATCTATTGCTTCATCGGGACATTCCGAGCGTCGAGTGATATTTTGCTTCTATTGCAGATAGCCGGGGCATCGCGCCAGGAAGTGCCCACAGAGGGAGAGGCAACAGAGCCAGACCTGGAAGAAGGCTTCATTTTCTTATTTTCAATGTGGCCAGGAGGGCCACATGCGTCAGGATTGCCATCAGAAAGGGAATGTTCAAAGTGCTTTTGGAGAGTTTCAAGGACATATGCCTCAGGAACGAGAGCCTACTGCTTCAGTGGTACCTGCCGTGTCAGATGCCACAACTTGCCCTTCGATCATCCAAGGTACGTTTTTAAAATACCATTCGTGGACCAATGTTTATGTCAATGCCGGAGTATCGCACACTTTCAGTCCATCCGTTTTGCATCTGCGTTGAGACTAATGATAGTCGTTTTGGGGTAGCACTATGTATAGAGACGCCAGTTTGTGGGGCTACCTTGTGAGACGCGTTTGTGGGGCACGTGAGTTAGAGGGTAAAGCTTAGCGAATGGTACTCTCGTCTAGGTCTATTCTGTAAGAGGGAGAGATATCTGGTGGGGGGGTTTATATCATGTTCTGGCTTGCTAAACCCAGTAGAGCTTGAGCGTCGACATTTTCTGATCGACTCCTTGTTTTCCTCTATGCGGGGAGATTGCGATCTCTACAAGTCTGGTACCCCCTATCGTGGTCCTTTTAGTTATGTCCTGTGAACCTATACTACCGTGGTCGTGAGAACTTAGAACTAAATCCTCGTAGTCTCTTGAAGAAAGTATTGTTTACTCCACCCAATGAGCACGAGTACTCAGGTTATGTACCGTAAAGATATCTAGTTCGTTGGCTGATCGTGTGAGCCCTTTTCAAGAAAAAGGGGGGGTCAGTGTTGAGGTGTGGAAGTTTGAAGATCCTTTATGGGTGTGACCCTTTAGATTAAACATGTTTACCTAGGATGCAGCGTGGAAGTTTTGTTATGTAGGAAAGGAATTCTTTATGAAGATGCTTAAAGTCAACCGTTGAGGAGTTTGAGAGAAGCTATTACCCCATTAGTTTCGGTGAGATCGAGCGATAGCTTTGGTTGTATGATTGGCAAGAGTACGTTGAAACGTTAAGTGATTGAGTGTAATGCTAGAGGGGCAAGGAGATAGTGTGTGAGACATGTTGTAGACTTTTTATGCTTGACCTTGAATGGCTTTGGTTAAGGCTTTTTAGCTCTTAGCCATTGGGCAGGTGTACTTCGTGTTGGGATTAGTTGATTCCCCGTTGTCACCTATAGGCGGTTGACGGTGTGTTGTTCTAAGTGGACGGCCTTGTGATGACGTAAAGGGACACATGCACCTCCGTGTCTTCTCGACTTTTATACGCGAACCCATGTTGTTTACCTGATTTTTTTGAGTGGCCCCTTCCATTCGGGTGTCACTGGGTCTTGTGCTGATATGAGCCCTTTGATTGTGTTCCCATGCCGGTGCAATGTTGTTTTTGCTCTGGCGGCTAGCTCTCTAAGGGGTCCTCATCCGGTTTAGAGAGGTGTGCTTATCATTCTAGTCTGTTGTATGTTACCGTGTGATTTCTACACCCTTTGATTTGACTTTCCCTTACTGTTGCTAAGCCGCAAGTTCGGCATGATTAAAGTTCTTCTGTAAGAGCCCTTGTTTCATTTAAAAACCTTGTATCGTGGTGAATCTTCCTATGGTTGGAGTGAGTTCTTTTCCCTTGAACTAGACATTTGTTGTTCCTACTCGAAAATGAGTATCTCGTTGGCTTTAGTGTTGGTACTAGGGGTGGGTACTCCGTGATGGTGCGCTTGGGGTTCTGTAGTCTTTGACCCATTGTGAGGACTTGAACGAGGTTTTCAGTTGTGGGCGTGAGATGTAATACGTGTGATTTTCCCATGAACGGTGTCAAGGTTCAACAACACGTGTTTTGGCCTACAGAAGTGATCCTAGGTGTGTACTCCAAGTTAGAGGTGAGCTTACCACTCAAGGGAAGGTCTTAGTTAATGTGAGCAATAAGGGAGAGTACGGGAACAAGCACCGGATTTGATTGATCTTGATTGCCCATTTTGGATTGGACCGTGTTAAGAGTTGAGGATGATGTCGCTTACGAGGAGAGACCGGTGGTGATTCTCGGCACCAAAGAACAAGTCTTGCGTAAGAGGACCCTTGCTTATGTGAAGTTTTGCATAGCTTCTCCATGGCGCTGAGGTAGCAACGTGGGAACGAGAGTTCGAAATTCGTTCGAGATACCTTGGGTTGTTTGACTTATGATGCATGTTTAATTTCGGGGGCGAAATTTCCTAAGTAGGGAAGGTTGTAGAGACCTAGCCTCTTCTTATTTTGAAACTATTAATTAAACCTTGTTATAGGAATTTCGGTGGAAAAAGTGATAAGTGTTCTATTGCGTGCAAAAATTAAAACTTGATCATAGTTATGGTTGTTGACAATAATTATACGCTTGTTTATGCATGAAAATAATTATTGTGGGTTGATCGAACAAATCTGGAGGTGTTGGAACAAAATTTGAAAAGTATATGTAGTTTTTCTTTCCTTAGAGTGCCGTCCAATGAGGGACCGATCGATTGGACTAAAGACAGATCGATCGGTCTGTGACAGAGAGCAACTTTAATATCAAGTTTTGAGCTTTCAAAATCATTTCTTTCTTCTCCTTCTCTCTCTAGAAGCAAACCCTAAGTCCTAGATTTGATGTGGGGTGTTCCTTAAGCTTCCCTTGCTCATTTGGTGGTGATTCCTAACCTCCTACCAGTTGGAAAACCGTTAGAGTGATCTACACGTGGAAACTCTTCCTTTTCATTCACCGATTGGAATCTTGCTTGGTTAAAGCTTGCTAGAACCTTATATTGGGTTGATTAAGCATCTAAGATATAGGATCTATGACTACTCATTAACATTGTTGGATATGAGTCAATTTTTAGAACCCTAGGTTAGGGTTTAATGTTAAAGCATGTTAGATCTTTGATTTGTGGATGATTTAAGATGGTTTTAACTTGTTATTGTTGTTGAGTATGGTTAGGTTTGAAAGATGAGAAATTAGGGTTTGGTTTTTGGGTTAAGCATTGAAAAAAATTGAGAGTTTTTTGATTGATGATGTCAAGAGTGAAATTAATTAATGATTTGATAAATTTTGGGTTGTGGGAGCCTATTTATTTGAATAAACCATGAAAATTTGACGAATTTTTTGAAAACTACAAGGTGTTGGTTGGAGTTTTAAGCTAATTAAAACCAAATATGTGAAATATATGAAATTGAATAAATGTGAAGAACCATGGAATGTTGGGGTGGGATTTTGAATTGATTAAACCCAAATGTGAAACGTATGAGGTATCGGGGATTATTAATAATTTTTTTACCCTCGCATGTGTTGGGTGTTGACGAGAAGAACCATGTTTGGGTTGGACTCGTGTTTGGAATGTTAAAAATAATGATGTGAATGAACCGATTTAGGGATCCGTGAATCGTAATTATGGGCAAGTCCAGTTTTCGGTGAAAGACCGAAAAACTACACAAATTTTGGTGCCCTGCCTACAGGCTAATAACCAAGAAGAAGGCGTTAGTCGTGGCGGGCTATAGAACGCATTTGCCACTTGGCAGCCCTCATGTGACCCGATCAATATAAGCCATACATGGGTCTATAAGCTCATCCAGCGTCAGTTCTTAAAAGTTTTAAAACTAAAATTGAGTTGGATACTTGGCCCGCGGTGAAAAACCGTAAAAAGTACATAAGCTAAATTGGGTTGGATACTTGGCCCACGATGAAAGGCCGTAAAAAGTACATAAGCTAAATTGGGTTAGGTACTTGTCCCTTGGTGAAATACCATAAAATAGTCCTTAGATTGAATTAGATTGTAAAACCATGGAATGATTGAGATATGAAGAAAAGTGTGTGCGTGTGTGCGTACGTGTATGTGTGAGTTGTGGAAAGCGAAAACCTAAAATGGGTGTAACGAAATGGAATAAAGGACTAAGTAATGAGTTGTGGGTGATAATGGGTTCAACTTGTACAAGAAAAACCAGTTATGTGAATGAGATTTTAATAAAAAATGGGGTTTAGTTTTCGGTGAAACCATATGTTGCACTTTACATAACCATCCGCGCATATCATGCATTTATTCATCTTTAATCTATTTCCTACGAGTCTCGGCTCAGATTGTATAAAACATTTCAGGTAATGGCGGAAAAAAAGCCGCAGAATGAGAAGAACAGTCTTGAGGACCCCTTTGTAGTTTAATAGAATTACATAATCTTTAGTAGTATCTTTTGAGAAAAAAACATTGTAAGCATGTAG
Organism: Heliamphora exappendiculata; assembly: GCA_034768845.1. Lineage (NCBI taxonomy): Eukaryota > Viridiplantae > Streptophyta > Magnoliopsida > Ericales > Sarraceniaceae > Heliamphora > Heliamphora exappendiculata. The sequence continues at coordinate 4,837 of JAOTRH010068237.1, read as the reverse complement.
TTCTTTGATATTTGTTTGTTTATTTGGGTTGTTGGTACCCATTTTGTAAGGCCTTAAGGCTAAGCACTCATGGATTGTATGCATGTGAGGACATTAGGTTAAATTTAGGTTTGTTTTGGTTTTTCATCTGATATCCTTTGGCTTAAACATTAGTTCCCCTTTGAATGAGATGTTTGGGGTTATTTCAAAGCTTGTTAATGTTACTTTTACATATTAGTTTATCCTTAAATGCTTGTTGGAGAGCATGGTTGGAGTGTGGGAAAATTGAGTTGGAAAACTTGATTTGAAAAAAAGTTCAAGATTAGACCGCTTGATAGACTGATCGATCGGTCTATCGAGCGGTTAATCACTGCTTTCGATTTCTCAGGTTTTTGAAGAAACTGCTGCAACCTATGAAAGACCGATCGATCGGTCTTGAACCTGTGAAAGACCAATCAATCCGTCTACCTGTTGGAGCAATTTTTCGTCCTTTGATTCTCCTGAAACCTTCTCTTTGGGGCTTAGTTTCCTTGTCTCAAATGGTTTATTTAAAGAGTTTTCAAAAACCCTTTTTTTCTTGAGAAAGCCTTCTTTTGGTTGGTTCGTTGGAGTTGATTCACGTGCCTTAGAGTTAAGAGCATGACAATTATAACCATATGAAGAAATGTAAGGTCATGTTAGAGTAGTGTTGCATGTACCAGCAGGTAAGGAAGATGTCAATCATCATCCCCTACTCCACTTTCCAATGGCTAAAGAGCTACAGAACTTGATTTGCTCAGTTTTTGAAGTTTGGTGTAGTTTGGAAGGTGTTGTCTTCGGTGTGAGTATTTCTTGCTTGCTGGCACTCTCGTGGTCCAAAGAAGATGGATGGGAAGAATTGCTAAACTGAGATAAAGTGGGTTTGGTAAAAGAGTTTGGAGTTTAGGTGTACGATCTTTCTACTGGGGTGGCGAATTTGCTTTCGAACTTTGCTCCCGCGCTCCAAAGTAAGAATCCTGTAAAAACATCGCTCCCAACTAGAATGAAATTACTCAATTATATAAATTCCAAAAAAAACAAAAGAAAAACTACAAAATAAGAGAAAATTTCTAGAATTAATAAAATTATAGAATAAAACTAACTCTAGTGTATTCTAGTATTTTATATTTGCATAATATTCATTTATTTATATAGAAAATAATTTGTATTTGACACTAATCTCTAATATTTATTCATATTTTAACATATATTGCAATTAAATAAAAGATATTTCTTAGAATATATAAAATATATAAACGCTCCCAATCTTGGACTCTTCTACATGCGCTCGCTCCCCCGCCCCCACCCCTGCTTCGTGCAACTAAGGTTTGGAGGGAGCATGATATCATAAGTTTTCAGAATACTGAGTTACCTTTGTGTAGCTTGAACGGATTTTTTCCTCTCTTTCCATTTATATATTGTGGGGATGTGGGGTTGACAGAGGACTGCCCCTTCTCTATTATGTTTTAATAACAGTTTAGAAGTGACTTTATGCCTGTGGATGTATGGCATATGGGCTGCAGTTTTTGGAATGTATATGGTTCACCCCTTGAGGGGTTTTTGCCAATAATTTCTTGCTTATAAAAAAGAGGGGGGGGAAATGGGAAACCCCTTGACTACAACTTGGATCAATCTTAACTCGGGAATATATGCTAATAATACCATTGTTTTCACTTTTAATCTCATTGAGAATTCAAATTCCCAGCTCATAAAAGAACCTCAAAACTACCTCTTAACAAAATTAATGAGATCTACTGTAACAGATCTACTGTAACAAGGGCATCAGCTAGTACTCTACACCTAGAAAAGATCTCTCTCCAGCAACCCAACAACTTAGTTGCCAGCAACCCAACAACTTAGTTGCCATCAACCTCTCCTCCTCCAACACCTCAACCACATGCGAGAAACTCTATTCTTTTTTCTCAAGATTTTTATTTTTATATTTCACTCTCTCTTACTTTTTGTTGGTTGCAACCAAGCCCTTTAAGGAATACTAATATTTGTGATTATGCAAAATACGTTCATAAATTTAAGTGGACAACCCAACAACTTAGGGCTGGTTCGCCAAATATACAAACGCAAGACCGGGTCTCCTTAACTTACTGATCACAAAAATATATATTTAATTTAAAGATTTCACCTTCCGTGAACTGCAAATTTGCTTTGCTATTTCATTTATTTGAGCATTCTGTAGAATCCGTGAAATCTACACAAACTACTTATAAAGCATGTATCTTACTTTGCTCAAGCCAGCCACTTGCCTTATACCTAGGCTCAAGGAGACCTTACCACCTCAGACAGCTTTTATGGCATCATCATTTTGTGTAGAATCCCTCCTTTTAGATTGGCAATCCCGTTTGACAAAAACTTTTTGAGTTGTAATTGCCCTGCTATTTATACAACCAATCTTGTGAATCTCTCTCAAGGCCTTATAATCACTATTCACCTTCACTTCAGTAGTCTCTCAGATGATAAAAGATTAATGGGGGGGAAAAGAATGGCTTTGTTTAGTTTTCCAAATTAAGCATGAAAAGGAAAATAAGCTAAAAACTAGAAAAGTGGAATTGAGCACCCTATCTTTATAAAGTACAATTGGTTAAGCATATGAATTCAAAAATTGAGCCAAGAGCAACTACATTGCCTAGCTGTTTCTCCAGCCAAACACATTTTTTTGGCAAGAGACCTCAAAAAATTCATTCATCTGGCTTGCCAAATCTCTAGCCAATAAATTGCTTTGCCCAATCTTGAGCCATTTTTGTCACTTCGTCTTTAATAGTTATGATCAAGAGTTGTGGCCAAGTGATGTATCTAAAGCTAGAATAGCAGTGGCACCCAAAAAAAAATGGCTTAGCACATTGGGGAAAAAGGTAAAATAACACTAGCTAGCCACAAAAAAAAATGGTTGCCAATTTGACTAAAGCGATTGAAGATGCTCTAAGCAAACTAAAAAAAATGTAAACAATTGTACGGGTGTGTGCAAATTGGGTTGAGACGGGTGGAAGAAAAATTTTCAACTAATCCATATTTGGCGGGTTATCATTTTTTCATCCCACCGCTAACCCATTGATCATCAAAATCAGCAGGTTTAGTGATATTTTTTTGGCGATTTCAACCCGCAATTTAGGTAATTTAACGGGTTAAAAAGTTGTAAAACTTTGAGATTATTTTCTTAAAATTTGTTTCTAAATAATAAAAAACCTATTGCGATTTTTTTATAAAGAAATCATATTTAATACGTCAAGCAAAAGACCGACTAAAAATATCAATAATTATTCAACAACATTAATAATAATAACATAGTTAAATATCTCTAGCAATAGTATTTAAATTGCATACTTATTGGAAAAAAATATTCACAACATATATTGCAGAAATTAAAATCATAACGGTTCTAATTTGTTCCTTATTAATTATAAAAAATTTATATAAATGTAAATATATATATATGAGGATGAAATTTGTCATATGTACAAATACAATAACTAAGCCTGTGCTTGGCCTGGCTTTTAAGGCTAGCTTTTTGGCTTAAAAGCCAAAAAAAAGCCAACTGGTTTGGCTTAAGTAGCTTTTTTTCACTTTTTTTTTACTTTTTCTACATGATTTGACACCTGCTTTTTCCCACTTTTTTTCAAAAAAGCCAAAAAACCTAAAAGCCACTAAAAAAACTAGTCCAAACACAGGCTAATATAGACTATAGACGGGTTAGGCTGGGTTGATGACGAGTTGAAAAAATATAACTCGCAACTAACACTCTTTTTATTTTTTTCACTCAACTCACCCAACCCAACCTATTCACCCACATAAACGGCACGGGTTGAGTTGGGTGAGGGTTGGTGGGTTGTTTGCATACCCCTAAACAATTGTCTAGACTACTGAGGCAAACAACTAGTAAATTGCTGATCTTAAATTACTAAGGTCGTGTTTGTTCACTAGAATGATTTTGTACTAACAATTGAATCAAAATTGTTTTGTATCTGCATTGGAGTTTTCATTCCGTTAAACGGAGGGATAGTGATTTCTTCTTGAATTGACATTCCATCATTTCTAGACCAATCAAACATTAGAATGAATCAAAATCATCATTCTATTCCACTGTTCATTCCTGTAAAACAAACATTGCCTACCAGCTTCCACTCAACAGAACCAAATGATCAGACATAACTTGACAAGAATTAACAACATGCCGATTCCCCAAAATTGCAATTTATCCTTTCTTTCCTGCTTTTTATAAGCAACCATGTAGAGGTTTTAGGTTTAGTTATATACTTATATACTTATATACAGTGTCATAAATCAAAAAAGAGAAACAAAATAAAAAGGAGTAAGAGAATGAACCTGAGAGTCGATAATTTTGCCAAAGCGGCTAAAAGCGTCTTCGAGTTGACGCTCAGAGATGTTCCAGCCTAACCCTCCGACAAATATACGGTTCTCGAGTTCCTTCCCTGCCATCTCCTCTATCGATCCTGTACCAAAAGAATAACTCTAAAAGCTCGAAGCCCTAGAGATCGCGACTTGAAGACAGCAGCAGCAAACTAACCAAAACAGAGCAAAACCCTAGAACGAGCAGTCGGAAAACCGAAGAGACGGGAAATACATATAAGGTAAATTACACTTACCCAGAATTTCTTATAAAAACAGAAATTTTGGTAGTTTTAAAAATTACAATAACATTCCTCAAATTTAATTTTAACATTAAAAAAATCTCAATTGTTAAAATTTTCGTTTAATTTAATAAAAATTACCATTTCACTACAAAATCACCCTCAAAATTACCGTCTCCCCCAAAATCACCACTCCCAAACCACCACCTCACCTCACCCCCCGCCGCCTAAACCCTCAC
>JAOTRH010068226.1:0-18077 GCA_034768845.1 Heliamphora exappendiculata | reverse complement strand
CCCCCCCCCCCCCCCACATTTTATTTGCACTATTCAATGTATCAAATAAACAATTTTAAAAATAAAACTATATGTTTTAAGTTTTCCACTACTATTATGAAGTTTAAATGGAACTCGCAACTTCTATTATTCAGCTACAAATTAATATATTTATCAAACACTCACAACTTCTATGACAAATTATGATCTATAAGTTATTACTCTCAGTAATGCCAAACACATAAAGAAGGTGTTTGGTAATGCTGGTGCTACTAACTTTTAGTTTACTACTACTACTATAAGTTACAATATATTCATAACACTTATAACTTATATTACAAGTTATAATTACTATAATTTATTTTAGCTATAAACTATAATTGTTATTAAAAGAGTTACAATTTCTATTACAAATTACAATCAAATAAGCTAATAGTTTCACCAATATCAAAACACCACAAAAATATGATCTTTGAATAGAACATGTTTTTATCATAAATTGAATATTTTTTAATCTATTAATTTTATCTTATAATTTATTCTTATTCTTATTATTTTATAGACTCGTGTGAAAATGGTCAATTGAGCGTGGACAAGTAGGCTTATTAACTTTAAGAACGATCGATAACGCCTTTATATATGAGAGCTACTTCTTTCTCTCCCGAGGTATACCCACTACCAAAGACGCAAATTAAGCCCCCATTCTCTGTTACAATTTCTTGTTTCTTCTTTGGCATTCCTAATTGCTTCTAATGATTCCAGTCCTTTTTTTCAAAATCAAAAAGATATGAGTAACACTTCGAGGCCAAGGATGAAGGTTATGTTTCATCTAGTTTATGACAGGGGTTAAGTACATATCTATTCCGTTCTTTTTATAATTGAGTATTCGAATCAGTTTATGTATAATTCAATTAATTTCGAGATCTTAGAATTAACTGTCGAAATTGTTTTCAGTAAACTTGAGAAGAATTGAACTAGTCACAATTGAGAAACAAACCCAAGTCGAGACCAACTAAGTTACCCCTCACAGGTTCATATTTATTCCATCTCTGACTCTTTCTTGTTTTTGTTTGTTTGTTTTATTTTGATATCTCAAAAAAGTGTTTGGGTCATTTTGTGCCTTGATTGATTTTGGGAAATAGATTCCGCCGCCTACTAACTGGGCGAAGTTTGTTTGTTTTAGTAAGTTATATTTTGCATAGATTTTGATCAATAAATGGATGTGAATAATGGTGAAGAGAAGAAAGGGCTGATCATCAAGACATGGGAGCGATGCAGATCGATAGGTGGCGCAGGTGGGAATTCGAAGAAGAGTCCATGGGGAATCCGTCGCTCTCTGACGATCAGGACCAGATCGTGGCGGCGACGGGCTCCCTCCGCCGCCGCAGTTGGGGAGGAGAAGCGCGCGAAAAAGCGGCGGGTTGCGCCGGAGGGTTGCTTCTCGGTGTACGTGGGGCCACAGAAACAGAGGTTTGTGATCAGAACCGAATACGCCAACCACCCTCTCTTCAAGATGCTGCTTGAAGAAGCCGAGTCAGAATACGGCTACAACAGCCAAGGCCCCCTCGCGCTGCCGTGCGACGTCGATCTTTTCTGTAAGGTTTTGGTGGAACTGGAAATGGACTCCGACGAGGTTCCTCGAGGATGCGGCTTCGCTAAGGCCTCCGGCTCCTATCGTCAGTCCATCTCGTTTGCTTGCCATGAACTGACGAACAATTAAGTTCCGATCTTGAGTTCATCCTTAAGGATTTGTTTGGGTGTGCGTTTTGTTATATGATTTTTTGAGTTTTGAAAACATGCATAAGGGTGATTGTAAATAGAAAAATAGTAATTCCATATATCGGGACATACTTTTTTTCACACAAAATAAGTCCCACAATTGTGTAATAAAGGTGTGTTCTACAAATAGCAATAAGGCTATGTTTGGGGTAGTTTTTTTTTAATAGTTTTTTTTTTTTTTAGTTTAAAAAACTTTTAAAAAGTTAACTTGGTTAACTTTCTATTATAATCAATTGTATATATCCAAAGTTATCTCTGTACGATAACATAAGTTATCAAAGCCATGTTTCCCCTGTTGAGAAATTAATTGGTAATTAAAGTTTTTGAGTTTTGTGATTCTTAAGTCAACAAATTTGTAAAATTTTAGGGCTCGTTTGGAGTGGCGGACAAGAGATCAGATTAAATTATTAATTTGGAGTATGTTATAATACTATATTTGTTTATATAAAAAATTATCCAAACTATTTATCCAGACAGACATAGTATTTTCAAAATGAGAAATAACTTAGTGTGAGAGAAGTTTGGGATTAGGAGAGATTGGACTATTAATTAGTAAACGATTAATTTATCTTCTATTTTCTCATTTCACATTTGTTCTTCACTCAATTCAAAAATCAGTTTTATTCTAAATAATAAAAAAAATTTATGCTAGTATCTCAAATCCTATAATTTTTTTAAAAAACAAGTATATTAAATATTTAATTAAAAAAAAAACTATTATAAATTTTTTTTTTCAAACACTATTTTTTTTAAAAAAAAATTAAAAATAATATCATAGAGGGTGTTTGAGAATACTACTGTTAATAAGTTATAGATTATAACTTGTAACAAAAATAAATAAAAAAGTAGTTAAAATTTGTAATAGAAGTTATGAGTGTTTAAAAAAAATTATAATTTATGATTAAAATCAATAGCATGAAACTAAAAATTAAGAGCAGAAGTTTGGCCAAATACCCCCATAGCCTGTTTAGCTTATTTGTAGGTGTATTTTATTACATTATTATCCAAGGGTATTTTTATCACACTATTATTATTTTAATCTAATTCTTCATCAAAACAAACACAACACTTCACAAAATTAAGAACTATTAATATGAGGAATTTGATATCTCCAAACAATTAATCCTAAAATTACAAATTTGAATTAATTTAGTCCGAGACTTCAAAGATGCTTGATAACATTACTTTGGGCCCGTTTGGTGAACTTGCTTATTGATTTATTTGCTTATTTTACCTATAATTTTGCTTATTTGGTTTATTTATTTATTTTTTGTTTATTTTTATTTTTTCTGAATTTTTTTAATATTTTGATCAAAATTTTTTATTTTTTCGACTCGTCTCAATGAGAGGAGTTTAAAAAGTATAAAAATTTAACTAAATGATAAAAAAAATTCACTAGAGACGAAAAAGTTAACTTAGTTAAACTTACTTATAAACAAATAAACAAATTTAGAACATTTATTCAGTGGTTTTAGGAGATTCACATTTGACCAGACTTCTTATCTTTTTAATTTTTTTATATATAGAAATGAATTCACCTGTTATTCGTTATCTTAACTAATTTGTAATACGTAATAAGACAAGTTTACCGTTTTATACCAGTATTTATTAAGATGCATTGTACGCAGAGGGGAAAAAATGCTAAATTTTGTTTATTTACCAAACAAGTCTTGTATCAAGGGATTTTGCTTCTGAATATACATATTTAATTCAACTCATTACTCTTCGGATCCGATTGATAACTAATTTAAAAGTTAATTTTTTATATATATTTTTAGTCAAAAAGTTAAATTAAATTCAAAATAAATTATTTGATAACTTAATTTTTAAACTAATTTTTTTATTTTTTGTTCAAAATGAATAATTTTATCATTTTTATATATTTGATATTAATAATTATATATAATTGATAGTGATAATAAATAAGTTATGAATAAAGAGTATTATTGTATTTTAACAGTAATAAGAGTTTGAATAAGAATATTTGAGAGTTTTGTTTTAATTTGACTTTTTAACTTTTTTTTTTTTAATTTTTTGTCAAACCAGCAATATTAACCTTTTGGTGTTTTTAGTTAAAAAAATTAAAATTAAAAAGCCAAATTGCGATACAAGGCTCTCTCTCTCTCTCTCTCTCTCTCTCTCTCTCTCTCTCATATATATATAATTCCGATCCTTCTTATAGAAACCAAAAACTGAGCCCCTAAGTTACCTAGCAAAATAATCATATTTAACAAGCTAATTAATTATCTAAGGAACAGGATTTCCTACCCATTTAGGAGTTTTTGATGTCCAGCAGCATGGCAAGTGTTGCGAGTGTATCTTGTATTTTGTCGACTTAAATAATTAAAATTTTATAATTATATCGTTGTTAAAATTTTAAGATTTTTATGTATAAATATAAATTTTATTATTTTAGTAAGTTTGTATGGAGAGTTTAATTAAAGGAAATAAAGATGTGAGGAGTGATAAAAAAATAATAAAGGCACGAGAATAATGCTTAAATGGAAAACGAAATTTGTTTCAAAATTCGAATTGTGAATGTCGAGTTTTAAGGTATTTTTAATATCGAGATTGTACACTTTATAATTATAATAAATTATTTTTTACACTCATGGACGTAAGTAGGTTATGTCGAATTATATAAATTTTTACGTAATTTTTTATTTTTTTTTATGTATGTAAAAATGTATTTCTATGTCTGATTTTTTTTTTTTGGTTGTTCATGTCCCAACACCAAGTGATCTTGTGTTATATTTTTCTCAATATATCTTTTGAAGGGTGTGGTTTTAGTGGAGTGAAATTCAACACGTGGATACCACTTACACGTAGCAAGAATTCCAGCCACCCATATTGGAGGAAAGCCTTGTCCATTATAAAGGATCTTGTCTTATTTATCAGCCTAACTCTTGGTTTACTACCGAAAGAAGCAGCTAGGTTAGTGCAGGGGTGTTTAAAAAATCATTAAAATCAGTAAAATGGTCTTAAATCAGTTTAAATTGTTTGGTTTTATTCAGTTTTTTTTATTAATGGTTTATTTTTAATTTTAAATTATTAAAAACTATTTATTATATTTGGTTGTTGGATTAAATTTTTAGATAATCGTATAAAATCGAACCGAATCATTATTTAATTTTGCTATATTTATATTATAGAATATATTATATATAAATAAAAACTTTAAAATATTGACTAGTTTTTTGCCTTTTTTTTTCATTCTTTCTTTTCTATGAACTAATTTTTTAAACTTTATTTTCATTACATTGTAAAATTACATAATTCATGTATTATTAATAATTAATAAAAACAATAAAATTACAAAAGGATAAAGTATCATTCATAATTTATAGATACGACAATGTTATTTTGTAATCTTATAAAATGTAATAAAATACAATATAAAATAAAATATTATAAAAAAGAATGGAGAAAGAATAAATGAAGAGGCAAATTTAATATATAATTTTTTTAAATATAAATAAGCAATAAGTATTTTTTTCTTAGAACTGCGATTCGAAATCAGAACTGAATTATTTTTTATTGGTTTGTTTTGGTCCGATTCCATAGTATTTGCGGTTCAGTTCTGATTCTTAAATTCTTTGAATTGTTCATAATGATTTGGTTTTTAATTTGGCTCAAAATCAAATCAAATTGAATTGTTAACACTCATAGCTTAATGATCGAGGGCTTAACTTCCATGTGGTTAGAGTACAAGAGTTTTTCAGTTTGAGACGCGTGGATACCATCTAAGTCTTGAATTCGGCAAGCCCAACTCAACTTGACTTTTAGTGAAATTGGAGTTAAGTAATGGCTCGTCCTATTTTGGTAGTCTTCCATCTAGTTTTGAATCATGACAATTTAAAGTGTGTATGATCACACCCATAATAGACCGTTACTAATTTCGATCATCCCCTTTAATCTTGTTTTATTAATAATATAAAATATATAAAAAGTACGTAAAGTGGTATCATTTTGTAGAGCCTCCAAAGGGGAAAATATTAGTTAATTTGGGACTATTGTTTCAAACCACATCATTTTTTTGATCTTCTGAAGCTGACGAGCTGCTGAAGCTAGTATATATACATGTCTAGTATTAGTTTAAACCTGACCCGATGACCACAATCCATATAAAACGGCATCATTTTTCTGGGCAGCTGTTGCTTTGGGCATTTACTAAAATTATCAAAATACTAGGACGGGAAGAGCTCATATATATCCTCAGTTTTATTTTTCTCTAATTTATTTCACTCAAAACATTATCAATTGTTGGATCATGTCTTGAAATCTTCATATCTCAAGACTTCCGCACGAGTTTTCGGCAAAAATATTGTATTTGAATAGAGAAATGGAAGTATTTGGGAACAAATCATCCAAAGGCTGGCGTCCAGATGTGAATTATGCAAAACGAACCATCTAAACATTAGGCAGGTTCGTTTAAAATAGTTCTATGCCTTCTTATTTTTGTTATCAATAGAATACTTGTTATGTTTGTGTTAGGTATTACGGGTATAAACACGAGCACACACAATCAAATACAAAGAACAACAAAATTTACGTAGTTCAACCAAATATCGGCCTACATCCAAAGGAAAGATAATCGAAGTTTATTATATTTGGAACAGTTACAGACACACATAAAGCCTCACAACTCTCCCGGTACACATAAACTCTCACGACAGTACATCCCCTGAACAAGTGCCCTCGTCACACTTTGTTCAGAATATACAACACAGATTGCTTGTGCTTTTTACACATCCACCCACTGTATTTTCTTACACACAACGGGATGAACATTTATAGGGGAAAGAGAGGAGACAAGCCATTAATTTCAGGCGGCTTCAGGCGGCGCTAAATATTGGAAAATAACTGCACTGCAATCTGGACAAATTTTTCTTTGTTTATGCGGCTCCAAATTGTTGACTTTTGTTCCCTTTATTAATGCATTAATTGCTCCCCACATGGGTGGAGCCCAACAAATCACCCTCTCCACACCCATGTGGGGTCCACCTATCGATTGTGTTCTCGCCTTCGTTATCACGCAACCGCACCCCCACGATCGGGTGCCAACACCCCCTTGACCCGAACCCGGTCAAGGCAACTAGATCATCTAAATCATGCAAAGAGATTTACCAACCTCATCTGCAAATCGAACATGTTTGTCGCTTTCTGACACCTTGTGGTTACCAGCTATGGCTATACCACTAACGACTGTGGTTCCCACCAACTGATACAACCCATTAGACTCATTCTCAGTGAGTTTCGTCTCACCACCTTGAGTCACCTCCATATGTCCACCAGCAATAGTAATCTTGCAACCCTTAGAGTTCAACCGACTAAGGGAAATCAATTTTCGTCTCATATTGGGAATGAATTTCATGTCGTCCAGTATTTGGACTGTTCCATCAAATGCCCAGAGTTTTTCCATTTCAACTCCTCGGACATCACAAATAGTACCGTCACAAAGTGACACTGTACCTTGAACCTCCTGAAACGTAACAAAGTCTTTCCTTTTCATACACACATGAACCTAGTTGCCAGAGTCCAAGACCCATTCATCATTGCTTGGAGTGACACGGGCGTTCATATTTTTCTTCATTAGTTTACGGCAATTCCACTTCTTATGGCCTTAATTTTTGCAATAGTGGCAATGCACATCTTTTTGTGAGCTTGTCGCGATATAGAGGACATCTTCCCCGCTTCGCGAAACATATTCCACCACATTTGCATCGTCTGTTCTCTTCTTTTCGTCATCACCAATGTACTACCTTCGTTCTTCTCAGTCCCCTTTTGGATGACCCTTTTTGTCACACCAAAAGCACACAACCTTGCTCTAATCTCGACCTCTCGACTTTAATCGCCACTGTCTTCTTCCAGACTTGCGGTCTTTGCTTATATCTTGTCTTTCTCCCTGGGCCACCAAAGCTTGCCCACCAGGATTTATAGCTTGCTTCCTTAGGGTTTTAGTGTCCTAAAGTGATGCCATTACATCATCTAGTTTAAGAGTATTCTTTCCCACAAGTAGCGCTGTCACCAAACCATCATAAAAAGATGGGAGAGACGATAAGAGGAGAAGTGCCTTGTCCTCTTCTTCTACCTTCACATTGAGGCTCATTAACTGGGTCAAGATTTTGTTAAAATCATTAATGTGATCGACTAAGTTTTCTCCTTCATCCATTCGAAGCTGATACAGCTTCTTTTTCAATAATAATTTGTTCGTCAGCGATTTCAACTTGTATCACTGCTCGAGTTTCTTCCACAACTCCATCGTTAATGTCTCGTTCAACACCGAGTATTTCACCTCATTTGACAGACAGAGTCGAATGGTAATCACAGCCTTCATTTCCAACACTGCCCAATTATCATCGATCATTTTTGCAGGCTTCTCTCCAAGTAGAGGTTTGATCAAATCCTTTTGAATAAGGATATCCTTCATTGTGCTTTGCCACGGTATGAAGTTATTGCAACCACAAAACTTTTCAATCACGAACTTTGAAGAATTAATGCTCGCCATTATAAATGAATTCATGAAAAATTTCAAAGATTAGATCCGTACAATGCATCCGAAACGTCTAAAATTGTAGGAATCGACTCCCAAATCAATTGATTCTTCCTTTGATAGCCCGATCTATCGCGATCGAAATTCGATAAATCTAACTCCTCTCTTACAACTTTTACGTGGCCTGTACCCACTTATCACTTCATCAGCATTCAATTAATGTTCCACTCACCCCCTTTTTTTTAACTCTGTCTCTTTCTTCCCACTAAATCTCTCTCTTTAACCACCTATTCACTCGAATACCACCATTTCTTTTTTCTCTTTCTTTATAAAATTCATTTCTTTATATTATTTCTCTCACCACACTCACTTTCTCTCTTTATGAAATTCATTTCTTTATATTATTTATCTGACCACGCTCACTTTCTCTCATTAATCCCAAACAATTAATTATCTCATCCAAACGCACTTATTCTCTCTCCTCATATTAATACTTTTCTTTTCAACTTTCTGCAGTCCTCGGTCAAGCAAAAAAAATTCTCCACAAATCGAAGCCCAAGTCCCTGGATCTACGCGATTCGAAGGCGGTAAACCAGGCACCCCGGTCTGGCGACCAGATTCAAACCGTGAAAAAGTTTAATGCCGGCGCGAACAAGAAACTAGCCGTGACAGCTGTAAAAACACGTGGAAGCTAGACGAGGTGGCGGAGCTGGCAGCGCAGGAGCAGGTGCTGACGGAGGTGAGTCAGACGATACAAAAGGCGAGAGAAGAGGATGAGCTAGGCCGAGCTCGAAGCAGATCAACGAGTTGCCTCGGGTGGTGCAGGAGTATGAGAATGGCAAGGTGGTTTCAAACCAGGCCGTGTTGCCGAAGATGGAGAAGGTGTTTTGTTACCAGTTGTTAAGTATTAGGGATGGTAAAGACAAGCACGTACAACCAAACACAAATAATAACAAAATTTACGTGGTTCAATCAAATATCGGCCTACATCCACAGAAAGAATAATCGGAGTTTACTATATTTGGAGCAATTACAGATACATACATAAAACTTCACAACTCTCTTAGTACACAAACTCTCACGATAGTACACTTTCTGAACAAGTGTTCTCGTCACACTCTGTTCAGAATACACAGCATAGATTGCTTGTGCTTCTTATACTTTCACTCACTGCACTTTCTTACACACAATGGGATGAACATTTATAGGGGAAAAGAGAGGAGACAAGTCATTAATTTCAAACAGCTTCAGCTGGCGCTGGATATTGAAAAATAACTGCGTTGCAATCTGGACAGATTTTCTTTTGTTCCGACAGCTCTAGATTGTTGACTTTTGTTTCTTTTATTAATGCATTAATTGCTCCCCACATGGGTAGGACCCAACAGTTTGGTGCCTTGAATTCAACTCGTTTTGTTCTATAATTTATTCAAGATTTATTTGATTCAAGGCCTACGATTCTGACCCATTTCATTATTTTGCGCATATTATTCAATCCATATTGTTTTAAGGTTTCCAATATAAGTATGCATCCTATGACATTTAATATAGTGTAAAAGTAGCGAATATTGTCAGCTCCTTTCTACATAGACAACTAATTACAAAAATTACTAAAAATTGATCCTGGCCATCCATTTATGTTGAAATTGATAGTGTTGCAAATTTCAATCCAAATAAATGGTTGTGATTCAATTTCTGTAGTTGATCAGCAGTTGGTTATCTGTGTACGTATAATTACTGTCTTATTTAATCACACATAAAAAAATATTTATTCTATTACATGTATTTAACTAAATTTTACCAAAAAAAGTTGTCCCATACGGAAGCCTTTGGCAATCTCTCCTCTCCTCACCATCTCTTATGATTGGTTCAATGCATTTAAACCAAATGAAAATTAACACGACAGCTTTTTAACAAACCAGAGTTAATTTCATCATATTTTTTCGTAAGTTCTCTCGTGATATAATCAATGTTGGTATTAATATTTAGAATTCTTTATTTTAATTTAATTTGTGGTTGAAAGTAACGATTAGGTCAGCGAAGGCAACTGTAAGTAGTTCTAAGGTGTCATGATTCCTTTAAAAACCTCTAATTATTGGTTAGACCTTCCAACTTCCGACGGCACATAAATAAAGTTGTTGGTGCTTGTCCTATGCCATTTTCCACTCTCTCTATTTATATTGGAAAGACTAAAATATAAAAAATACTGATTACACATGCGATGAATTATCGATCAAACACAAATAAGAAATAAGGACAAACACACTCAATGAAAAATTAACTTTACGTTAGATTTTTTAAAATTGATTAATTGAGTAAAAATTTAACTTTTTTAATTTTTTGTTCAAATTGAATAGCTTTGTCTTTCTATATAGTTAAAAATAAAACTAAATATAATTGGTAATAATAGTAAATAAGTTATGAATAAAAATATTATTATTTTTTAAATATGGTAAAAATTTGAATGAAATATTTTAAAAATTAGTATTTTAATTTTTTTTCTTGGCCTTTTTCTCTTTTCATTTTTATGTCAAATAAGTCATGTTGATTTTTTAATTTTTTTTAAATTTTTAGTAAAAAAAAAGGCCAAAAAAGCCTTAACCAATTAATTAAAAAGCTAAAAAATTAAACATATGTTGTTTAATACAAAATAAAAAAAATTAAAATTTAAAAAGTCAAATTAAAATACCAATTTAAACTTCCAACCCATTCAAGAAAATAATATCTCTACTTGTTTTCTTTTTCCTTTCTTCACACTACAACAAAAATATTTTTGCCAACGCAACAAAAATCATCGGTAAAAATTTAATTGAGTAGGTAAAAATGTTTGCCGACACAAATTAGTGCGTCGCAGAGTCATTGATAAGAAGCACACTAAAAGGTTTCACCAACTTATAATTTATATGTTGGCAAAAAAAAATAAATTTGCCAACATAATTTTGCGTCACCAATAAATTAAATTTCGTATTAACAAATACATGATCAGTTAGCAAAAATTATTTATATCTTGATTGCTTTGACACTTTTGTCAACAATAAAAATTGTTGCCAAAAGTAATTCCGATATGTTTAATTTTAACATTTTACCGGCACATTAAATTGCGTCGCTAATGATAAATTTTTATCCACAAATACCAAAAGTATTTTATTATATTTGACCACTTCAAATATTTTATTTCATTCAAGCACACTTAATAGAAATTAACAAAGCCATAATATAAAATAAAATTTTAAAATTTTATTATATAAGTAATTCTATCCAAACCAAATTGACACAGTATATCAGTTTGAGAAGAAATAATAAATTTGTTGAGTCATATAAAAATTAAAATTTTAATTATTTTAAAAACAGTATGTAACATAAGCAATATGCTTGGTGTAGATTAGCAAGTCATTTCACTTTCTGGGCCCATGTTCTATTAGTTTTGTTTTCCGTGATCAAGTTCTTCTACCTTTGTTATTTTTTTGTCTTTATCGCTATTATTGCAATCATCATATCTATCTTTTCTAGACCTTGACTGGAGCTTCTTCAAATGTTTCTTTAGAACTTATTCTGATTGCAGTAGTTTTCCTCTTTCGTTTTCAATCTTCTATGGAATTGAGATGTGATGACAAAATTTCAACAATAACTCTTATCTAGGCAACTAAATATACAAAAGAGCAAAAAAAAACTCAATAGATAATACTCTCCCACTCCAAAAAAAAAAAAAACTAAAGAGAAAACAATCGAAAATAAAAATGTTTTAACCGGTTCTTTATCAGCTAGCAAATTGTCTGTTGTTGGGTAGGGAGATTCTAAAAACTCTAAAACAGAGACAGAAGGGCAATTAAAATTTAAAAACATAAATTAATATCATCTCATTCAAATCGCAATCTAAAGAGCAATATCAAAAGAAACAGAAACTGAAGATCATACTGATGAGAAAAGGGAGAAAAAAGGCTTCGTTGAACTTCTCTATCAGCTCCAGTTTGGGCATCAAATCTAGCAGTTGCAATAGCATCTACCTCATCAATGAAAATAATTGTCGGAGCATTCTCTTTAGCAAGACGAAAAACATCAGGGACCATTCGAGGACCCTGGGTATCAGCCAGCACCAGTAATAAGTTAACATTCAAACAATCAATTTTCATTTGAAAAATTAAAGAACACAGGTGTTAATGACAATAATTACTGTTAAGGAAATAAGAAAAAAATCAGATGAGTTCCAAAAGTTTACGTTGACTATGAAATATACAAATTACGCCAATCAAAAGCAAGAAGAAAATTCACAATGCATACCTCACCCAAATATTTCTGAACAAACTCTGAACCAACCACTCTTATGAAGGCTGCTGTTGTGTGATTAGCAACAGCATTGGCAAGCATGGTTTTACCAGTACCAGGTGGACCATAAAGAAACACACCTCGTGGAGGATCTATACCAATCTGCTTGTATAGTTCTTGATATGTCAAAGGCAATTCAACAGCTTCACGAATTTCCTGCTTTTGAATGTCACAGCCTCTAATGTCCTGACTCATAAAAAAAGGGGGGGGGATTGGAGTGGGGATAGCCAAACATTGCAATTAGGTGGGGATAGCCAAACATTGCAATTAGGTCAAGCATTTGAAAAAATAAATTGCTAATATCCAAGACTGTCTCTCCGAAATGAATACAGAAGATGCTGCTCAGAAGAAGCAATGGATCAAGCATCCAACATAAGTAGATAATCCACACAAATAATTGTTATTAATCAATTGACGCATGAGAAACAGCATGAAATGACTTAATCAATATTGAAACTAAACTTAGGCTCCAGTTCTTACATAGCTTTCTTCTGAAATATTGAGTTCAGAAGATGGATAAATTTGGATGGGAAAGGTCTAAAATCTAAATGCTAGCTTAACCAGTTAGATTTAAACAAAGCATGATTTTATAAACAAGGGTAAAATGAAAGGCAGAAGAAATATAAACAACTTAGGGGAAAACACTTGGGCATAAATTTCAAATATAAAAAATTGAATGCAAAACAAATATTTATCAGAACTAGAGAAAAAAATGAGTTTAGAAGCTTAACATACTCCATTGATGCCTTGTATTACCACTTACAAATATTTACAGAGTGATTGAGACCAACAACATATCATGTGAATAGAGAATCATAGTCATCAAGCAAGTGCATTAATACCATCATATCATGTGAACAAAGTGCTCTAGAATACTACAAAGTAAAAAATTCACATTGATCTAGGCAACGGCTACCATCATCTTGATTTTCAATTCCAGTGGCACTTAACCTCTTGCAAGTACTTTCTAAAAAGTAATTTCTTTCTACTCTCCATTTGAACTCAACCACGCTAAACAATCTCACTATCATTATCCTTCTTCCAATTCCATAACATAGATCACCAACTCAAAAACTTATGACGGTGTTGCTTATTTTTTTAAAAAGAAATTAACCCCTCGATTTACAAAATAATCTAAGCATAAAAATTAAAAATTTCGGTAAAATTTTATTTACTTTTCGAACTATCCCAAATTTTTGTACACCTATCAAACCCAAATAATAAGATATATATAGGCACTGCCTGGATCTCAAGTCCCAAAATACAGTCAAAACAATTTACTAAATTAAAGTCCATAATAATCAAAAACGTACATATATCACAACCATGCATTATACATTTAAGACTTAGTTCATTTCTCATAATTATTACAATCATCCAACATCTTTACAAGTTACAAGCAAATGATATACGAATTTGAATTTACAAAACATAAACGTAAACACAAATGTCCCTCCTTCTCCTTCAAAATTCATCCCAAAATTTAACATCTCTGAGAGCATGTCGATTTCACTTGAGCCTGTAAAATTTTTTTTGTAACCACAGACGTGAGCCGAAATTCGTAGGATAAAGACTAAAAAAAGTACAATACATGATTTGTGATGTGTGGATAAACAGGATATTATGCAATCACTTCCATTTGTCCTTTTTACTTATTTCACGATTCACATATACGTCTAGTTAATATAAACTTCATAGATAATATGATTTCATTTTAATTCCACAAACCAACCAATTTAAGAGCATAAATTAGACATTCGAGTCTAAACTCATCTTCTTTGGTTACAAAGACAATTACAGCTCAAATCTCGTCAAGTCACAAGCCCCCATTTGCATTTATGAATTCCATATGTAACATTTTCTCAATCCAAGATACAAATTAAATTCAACAAGAAACCATATTACGTCAACTCCTGGATCAAGCTACATTGTTAAATCAAGCTCTCAAGGGAATTAAAATCTCATGACTTAAATACTTTAGTCCGCACAATACAATGAAAGTCCATTTTTCACATTTTGTCAAATCCTTTGAATTTAGATGTGATTTCATCTATTATCTACCCTCTCCCACTTCACCATTCGCTAAAACCAATAAGTTCCAAATCAAGTTAGGGTTTGGACCAAAATTCTCATTGTTTAAATTCTAGTTGGCAATTTGTTCTTAAATTCTTAATTCTTCAAATTACAACATTCATGTTACCTATTTCTATGTTCTATGTCTACAATTGAACTATAAGTTACTTCCCAAATCGCTAATCATCAAAATTTAGATTGGAACCCAAATGAACACCTAATTACATGTATGTATACCACACATAGGACTCAAACTGATCACTTAAATTCGTTTATTATGACACCCCTCATTAACTCCTGATTTAGACCACATTCGTAGCTCAAGTTTTCAAAGTTTAAAGTTCATTAAGGTAAACTGCAATTTCAACACATTATTGAAACCAATTCGTCCTTCAACAAACTATTGAACTAGATTAACGTTCTTATAACCCTCTCATCCACAACAGTTGGGTTATATTGTTCAATCATCCATAAGAATTAGAACCATCATCTTAGCAACCAGATTGCATTAATCTGAACTTAAAGAACCCAAAAACTTTAGATAGAATTTCTACTTAATTAGTTAAACTAGGTTCAAAGGGATTTTAATCAGATTCAACCCAAATCATTTCAGAACACCAAAATTAGTCTGAATCCTACCTTATAGAGCCGCAACGCCATGGAATTTCGCCAAGAAATGGAACCCTAAGATTCTGAAATTCCGCCCAAGGTCGAAACCCTAGATTTCAGCCCCTCTTGAATTCGGTTTCCAAGTCACTCGATGCGAAGGTTCTGCGACATGAATCTTGTATCTCGAATTGCAGCAACTGATTTTTGAGAAGGAGATGGAGGACCGAGAGCTTGAAAGCTCTCTCCCACGGCAGAAAATCAGAGGGAAAAAGAAAATGAGGAAGACGCTGCCGGCGATGGTGACCGGTGGTGGCTGGGATGAGCTCGCCGGCGGTGATAGGTGGCGGAGGTGGCGGTCACGGCGGTGGCAGGTGTGGTGCGTCGCGCACCTCGCGCGCCTCTCTTCTCTCTCGGTTTCTCTCCTCTCTATATTGTATATATATATATATATATATTATTTTTGTTTTCCCCGAAGCAACTCAGCTTCGGCTGATATGCAATATAATTATATATATATATATATATATATATATATTTTGTTCTAGAGCTTTTACAGTTATTTTTTTTTTAAATCTCCTAAACTCACCAAAATATATGTGAATAATATTTATATTTTAAATAATAATTTTATTTTACCTGAGTTAAAATTTTAATTTAATTAAATAAATAAATTAAAATTATCATTATAAAATTTATCACTAATTAATATATTGAGTTCTCACGCTATCAATAGTATATAATGAATTATTTTTATTAATTTAATTATATCAAAAATAATTATTCAAAATAAAAACAAAACGAGCCACTACACCGACCCCTAAACACCACCTAAAATCGACCATAAACAACAAGATTCACCTTATATATAATTGTATTCAAATTTCTCCTTTTATGATCAAGATCTTTCAATCGTCTTTTTAATAATATTTTAATATAATTCCTTTAATATGCCTTTTCCTCACACACACACACACACATATATATATATATATATATATATATATATAAAAAAAGATACATGTGGTTTCCCCTTTTTTTGCTAGTTTTATATATATAAATAAAGATACATGTGGTTTCCCCTTTTTTTGCTAGTTACTCTTTATTAGGAAAGATTCAGATCACCCTTTAAAAAATAATTTTGCAAAAAAAAAAGGGAATATATAAACCATTATCAAGTAAAAAATGCAATCAGTAATGGTTTTTGTTTCGGAAAATATTTTGTTTCTACCAAAAAATAAAAAATTTTATTCTGAAAATATTTTTCATGTGTCAACTGAAAAGAAATCTAAAAAGTTATTTTTTGCAAAAATATCTTATACAAAAAATATTTTACATTAAGGCTCCGTTTGTTTCGACATAAAATATTTTTCTTATTTTTTAGTGTTTGATTTGATAAAATTAACGTAAAATATTTTTTAATAAAATATTTTATTTCATAAGATCAAAATTAATTCTTTTAAAAAAAGTGCAAGTCATTTTATAGTGGTGATGCTAGAGTGGCAGCAATAAATGTGCTGGCTTGAGTGGTGGTATCGGGAGTCTGGGGTTTAAGGATCGGGGATTGGGGGCTCCAGGGTAGCGGGTCGAAGGTTTAAGGATCAAGGGTCAAAAGTCGGGTGTTAAGAGTTTGACATTAGGGTTCAGGAGTTTGGGGTCAAGGGCACGAGTCCAGAGTTGGGGCTCCGGGGTCTTAGGATTAGGGTTGGAGGTTTAAGCTATAGGGGTTTGAGGCCTAGGCCTAGGGTCTGGCGGTCAGGGACCCAAGGGCCATGGCTCGAGGCCAAGGACTCGGGATTTGAAGTTAGGGTTTAGATTTCGAAGGTCTATGGGTCGGGGGCTCAGGTCGGCGTTCCCAGGTCCAACAGTTAGGGGCTAAGGTTCAGGAACCTAGGTTCAGTAGCTGGGGCTTTAGTTTAAGATTCGAGAATCAAGACATTGTGTTCTAGGTTTTTAGGTCAAGGGTTCAGGAATTGAGGGTTCAAGAATAAATTATTAAAGGTCGAGAGTTCGATAGCCACCACTACCACAATCAACATGGCGGGTCGTGGGTCACCACCACCATAGGTGCTATTGCTTCCACTGCTACTATTGTCACAAATTCTAATACTACAAATACCATTATTTTTAAAAACGCAACAAAATACTAAAAAGTATTTTCATAAAAATGTTTTTCATTGAAAATATTTTCTTAACAAACGAACCCTAAAACGAATGGAGCCTTAGTGCAATGCAATTCAGTTTGTTGAGGAAAATATTTTGTTTCTACCAAACAATTAAAAAACTTATTATGAAAATATTTTTCATGTGTCAATTGAACACTAAAAGCTAAAAAATAAGTTATTTTTGCAAAAATATCTTACACAATAAATATTTTACTTCAAAAATATTATACAATAAACGAACGAAGACTTTGTTCAATGCAACTCACAGTACATTAAATTTGAACGATTCGTTTTAAATTAAAAAAAACAATATCCTCCCGACAAAATAGAGAAAGAATATATTCTACATGAATATTCCTAGCCCTACTTAAATTCATTTGGTAACTGTTGTAAATTGAATTGAATTAGTAGTGATGTTGGATTAAGAATGAAGTGAGGTGAGATTAATAGTGAGGTGAAATTAATTTTTTTATATTTAATTTAAATAAGATTAAGTAAAAACTCATGTTTAATTTGATTAGAATTAAATAGTGTGTGATTAGATTAAATTTATAAATTTTCAATATTATACTTGTACTAAAAAATTAATAAATATATTTTAATTTTTTATATTAGCTACTAAGTTAATTTATTTTAAAATTAACTTAAATAAGCTAATAAGT
>JAOTRH010068215.1:0-18077 GCA_034768845.1 Heliamphora exappendiculata | reverse complement strand
CCCTTGATTTTGCTCTGGCACAGCTTTCAATTTTTCAGAGTAGTCATGGAGCCTTTCTCCCCTATCTTCCTCCTCTGATTTTTGACGCATTGACTCTGTTTGGCTACAGCATTTTGAACTCACCCATTCTCTCCTACTTGCTTCTTTAGTGTTAAAATCCTCAGCTAGTACCCTCACTCTCTCAAAGCTTGAACCTTTCTTGAACAAAGACAGAGTAGTTTCCTCGACATAGGAAACCGGGTCGCTTTCCACCCCATCGTCCTCCGGCCACCGTCGCTCCAGCATTGACCCCCCTTCATTTCCCAGACCAAGACTATGTTTGTCATCTTCCTGACTGAGTTGAGGCAGTGGACTTGAATCTGTCTTGTGTTGGCATCTTTCTCTTGTAGTCTTGGGGCCTCCCTCCATTATCGTTCCCCTACCAGCCATTTTTGCCACTCTAATTGAATAAACATACCTCCCAACCCTTAGTTCACACACCTGGTTTATAAGATCCTTTCTTTCCGTTGCAACCAGAACCCTTCCTTGTGTAAGATCTACCTTCTTCCCAGTTTGTAGGTCTACTGCTATCACCTGCCCAAAGACCTCTCCAGTCTTAGTAAAAGTGCGTACACTCCATGCATTGAGGGGGATCCCTTCAACTGATAACCATGTGTGTCTCCAGGAGTTCGTTTCTCTATAGTGCCATTCGTACATCACCTCAAACCAGTAGTCCAATCAAGATCGTGCCTCTTTGTGGTAGAAGTTTTTATCATCTAGTGATATGAATTGGATTAGCACTTTAGGGCTCCCTATAGGCTTTATCTGTATATCAAAAACTCCTTCTTCGCTCATGTTATCTTTTATATTATTAACCATCCTCCAATCCTTTGCAATCGCAATCAAACAGCTATTAAGCCATACTTCATCTACTTCGGGTGCTATGATCTCTTCGCCTTTTGAAACCATCTGTGAGCCTAGGTTTGAACCTAAATCAGCAACCGCTTGTGAATACAGTCTTCCATCTCGGTGTGCTTCCTTCCGTATTATTTGTGATGGTGGATCTTTTGGTTTGGTCCTCCTGCTCTTTATTTCTTGTTGCCTTTTCATTCTTCTCGCAAAAAATTGACAATGGTGCCAAATGTGACCAAATTTAATTTTGATTGTCAAATGTATACCTTTTGCTGATCAAAATTAATTTGGTTGCCAATAGTTTTACTTTTGGCAATTATAATCATTTTGATCGTAAAAGATGGTCGTCAAATGAGTATTTTCTCGAATCACAATTTTATTATACAAGATCTAACTATACTTCTACATAAATTAGTTAAAAAAAACTATTTAAAATTACAAATTATTTGTTTTAATATTGTTGTTTGGAATAAATTATGTATTATTTTTAAAAAAAATAGGTAGAGGTATATTATTTCTTGACACTAAAATACTATTTTTCCTTGAAATATTTTAAATATGTAACATCTTTTCCAATCTTGTTACCCTTTAACAAGAGGCATATGGGTCCAGAACTTATATTACATACTAGCACATAAATGAGCCCACATGACAGATGTAGGCAAAATCACACATTGTCTGATGATGTAAAACATATGGCAGAACCCATATACAATAGAATGTTTGAAGTCAAGTTGCAAAGTTTGCAAGAAGTAGAAAAAAAGGCCTAGAGACATATTTGCATTATATGAGACGTGTAATGACTAATTTGGGATCATTAGAGGCTGAAACCCATGTTTGATACTTGCTTTCCAAACTCTCTCAACGTCGAGCATCTTCTGACCGCACTCATGTACGTTCCATCCTTCCAACGCATGCACAATCCCAGCAACACGCGACGAGCTCATCACCCTTCTTGGTAGCCAATTCTACCAATTAATGTATCAGAACACACAAAAAAAAAAATAGGATACATTAATAAAAGACTAAAAAGAAACAAAAAATTATAGGTTGCATCGGTAAAACTTGAATTCGAGTATATATTATACTCAATAAGAAAGATTCTTATCAACTAGACCAACTTGACAGAACCCTTGACCTCTAATTCTTGCACATACGGATGAAATAGTTAAACACAAACTATCCAGAAATGAGTATTGTAATTTCAAGGTTTGATTGCTAATCCAAAAGTTTTGAATTTTTAATTATTTACCTTTTGGATAAATTGCTCAAAAAAAAGGTGAAGTCGTTCTAGCTATATTGCTTGCTTGCCAGCTTATTTAGTAGGGTGTGGTTCTCAATTTTTTTTTACCTTCTTTGGTTCCTTTGTTGCGAAACAATGATACTGCTTTTCTAATAATTGGTATTGGATTAATAATACATTATACCATTAGCCTTATCATGCATTTAAGCCAACGTATACAGAACCCTAAAGAGAGTTGGTTAGGGACCACACATAATTAAGAAAGTGAATATCTTGGGATCAACAACTCTTTTAATCTCTTGGGCAACTTACACAATATATATAACTCTAATTTTCATTAGTTTTGACTTTGGTTGGTCGATGTGTTGGATGGAATGTTCATATATCCTTAGTTTTCTTTATTGTAAGGTGTTTCTCATCATAAAAAGAATTGACATTTTTTGAATAAAACTCAAGACATTGATAGGTCATTAAGAATGAGTAAATTGAGACGAACCTCACAAGAATGCAAGTTTTTTAGACACATGGGAGCCAGCATTGCCGGAGTATGGAGGTAGAAGCAATCATTGCGCAATTTCATTGGGGGGAACTGTGAGAAGGGAATGAACAATGTCCCCTTTGCTGCCTTCATCTGTTCTTCACTTAGTCCATCTCCCACTAACCATATCTGTATGAATTCATTATTTTATGTCAAATGTGGCAAATTAGATATTAAGATTTCTATTGAGGTAGGCACTTTGCAAGAATAACTCTCTCTCTCTCTCTCTCTCTCTCTCTCAAACATAGTTTAATTAAATGATAGTCATTATTGCTAATT
This sequence comes from Heliamphora exappendiculata, assembly GCA_034768845.1. Classification (NCBI taxonomy): domain Eukaryota; kingdom Viridiplantae; phylum Streptophyta; class Magnoliopsida; order Ericales; family Sarraceniaceae; genus Heliamphora; species Heliamphora exappendiculata. Next base: position 15,126 of record JAOTRH010068215.1, on the reverse strand, counting down.
TGATGATTCATTATATGAATTAGAACTAGCGTCTTACAGAAAAAATATGGGGAAAAAATCATCTTGAATGATGTGATTATGCAAATTTTGAAATTAAAAGTTATAGCTCCTTATGATTACTATCATATTTTGTAATTAAATTTAAAAAATAAAAGAAAATCTGTACAGCCCAAGAGATACAATCACATTCATCCATCATTCATTCATCCATCATTCAAGAATATTGAAGTTTTCTTAGGAATTTCTTCTTGCCAAACCGTGAATCTTGTCAAATATTGACGTAGTTGAATGAACGCGATGATTAATATACAAAACTAGGAGACTACAAAATAAAACTTCAATATTCTTAAATTAATGATTTGTCTATTAGGGCTCTATTTGACCTCTTTGAAAAGCTAGGCATTTTGGAATATTTTCGTTTTTATTTTTAAGCATTTTTATATTGTAACTAAATGTTTTAATTTTTTGAACACTCTTAACTAGCGAAAGCTAGAAAGTAAAAAAAAGCTAGAAAGTAAAAAAAAAAAATTGATCAAAATATAAAAAAAAAAACAAAACAAAAAGCAAGAAGCCACATTTTCTCTATAAAAAAGGGAATTATTTTCAAAAACAAAAATCACTAAAGTCGAATTATTTTTTTCTAAAAATAATTTCTAAACAATCCAATCAAAGCTTAAAACTTTATATTTCTAGCCGTCAAGAATTATATACATATAGATACACGTATATATTTACACGTGTGTGCGTGTGTATAGTTGCAATTTAGTAAATAACAAAAACAAAATTCATACCAAAGGCTAATTCAAGAGTACAAAAGAAATTGAAAAAAAAAAAAAATTACCTTCTCATCATAGCTTTTTGAGACAACTAAATTGTTTCCAAATTCGGCGCTGAGCTTGAGCTTCTCATATTCAGTTTTGTAAAACGTAGCTACCTGATACAAATTCAATAATAATAATAATAATAATAATAATAAAAATAAAGAATTTCTAGATCTGGTCCTCAATCTAGTGATTTTACTAATGCCATCCAATTGGTTATGGTTATTGCAATCTTCTTCTTTAAAGAAAAACACTATGTAAAAATATTCTGCAGAACTAGAGTGGACAAATAACACTTAAAAGAGCCAAAGTTTAGTAATCTTTTCAAGTGCAGCAACGTTTTAATTTGTTTGCGAACTGGACAATAATTATTAACTAGACCATATTACAAAGCAAGCAATAGTTGAAGGATCAAATTGCAAATATCTAAAATTTATAGACAAGTGAAAATCAATTAATATTATGAAGTAAAATTTTACCCAATAAATGCCTAAATATTGTTTATGCCTTGGAGGGCTAAACTTTAGAACAAGTAACCAATAAAATCTGGGGTAAATTACATTGATCTCTTTTGAAGTTGATTGAAAATATTGATAGTGCTTTCTACATTTTTGAAATTATACTGACCTCCCATGTTAGTTTTTTCAAAATGACACTTTTAACGGAAATTAATTTTTTACTATTTTACCCCTTGATTAAGGGAAGGCTTTTTAAAATTAATCTATCAAGAAAAATAAAAGGCCCTTAATTGATTAGGGCTAGTATGAGGGGAGTGAAAAAAGATAGGAAATGAGGGAGGGAAAAAGAGAGGGAGGAGATGATAGAGAAGGGAAATTGAGAGAGGAGACTGCGTTGTGTGGTGGATTTTGTTTAGAAAAAATGGAATTCTGTTGTTAGCGCCTTGCGACGTCGGTGACCATGGTAGTGTGCGGTGGCAATGGCCGCGTGACGTCGGTGACCATGGTAGTGTGCAGTGGCGATGGCGGCGTATGGTGGCAAAGGCAAACCTTAGTGGTGATGGAAGTGTGCGGTGGCAATAGCAGTGTGTGGTGGCGAAGGTGTACGATTGGAAATGGAGAAAGGCAGCGTTGACAGGGAGAAAGGCGGTTTTGATGGGGAAGGCAGTGGCGCTGGTCCGGTGGGAGCTGTTTAGAGGAAGGTGGTGGTGGTGTATGTCTGCTGGGTTATTCTTTCAACAAACAAAGACATTTACACAATTAAGAACATGCTTTCTCAAAGCATCAATCTATTTTGAGGAAGCCCTTAGAAGATCTTAATTCTTTATACAACACCAAACATCTAGTTCTCAGCACCCAAACATTTATCAAGTCTTACCCTTTCCATTTTCTATCTTCATGCATAATAAGAAACCAAGCTTCTATTTTTTTTTGTCACTAGATTTTCTTAGCAACCAAACAACTCAAAAGACTTCTAAAAGTTGCCAACTGAATTTAGTGAATATAAAGGTAAAATAAAAAATTAACAAAAATACTTGCTAATCACAACAAATTCCGTTTATTTTTTAAACGGTCACCTAACGGGATGAGCATTGTGATAATAGAAAGAGATTAATTAAAATTGAGATTAGTATAATTTTAGAAATGTGAAGGGAGTAATTAGTATTTTTAGTCTTAGTATTTTCAATCAACTTTTAGGAGGAATAAATGTAATTTATCCTAAAATCTATCCTAAATATGCAAAACCCACAATTAAATGGTACCAATTTTGTGAACCCAATCGGTCCATATAAATGTTGTGGTCTCCCTTTATCTTTGGAAGGAAAGTAAGGTCCCTTGACTGGGTTGGGCCTTATTATATTGTAATTTCATTGTATCACGTGATATTATTTATAGAATATTTTTATTTAATTTTGTAATAAAAAATATTTTGGGTGAAACAATAGTCGCATTGGATAGGTAAAAGACAAAGAGTGATTTATTTAATGTGTATTGATACTTTTATTTGTCGAGATATCACGTAAACGATGTCACGTTGGATAGGTAAAAGGCAAAGAGTGATTTATTTAATGTGTATTGATACTTTTATTTGTCGAGATATCACGTAAACGATGTCACGTGGTACTCCAAGAGTACTTAGGTCTCGTTTAACAATCGATTTTAAGTCAATTTAAAGCCAAGTTTTTTGTCTTTTTACTTAAATTTCAAAACGCCAAAAAATTTTGTTTTTCAACTCAAAGACTTCTAGCTTTTTTTCTTTTTATATTTTTTTATATTTTTTAAAAGTATCATAACTTTTATTATACAAATTTATTTTTTATAAAAATTATATTTTTAAAATGTACTCATCAAAATCGATCAAACAAGATCTATATTGAATATAAAATTATTTAAATATAAATTTTAAAAAATTATAGCAATTTTAAGCAAAAAAAAATTTCTCCAAACTTAAAATCATTTTAAGCTTTTAGTTTAAAGTCACCTCGTACCTCTTCCAAATGAATTTTTTAATTTTTTAATTTTTTAAATTTAAAGTAATTTTAAATAAAAAATTTAATTTAAAGCTAAGTTGACAAACGACACCTCAATATATAATTTTTCGTTAGTGTTTCTAGAGGTGGGTTTACCTGTATTCCTCTTTGGCATAAAGAAGAGGTAATGGAATAAGCAACTTTGGACAAATTGCCTCTGAAAAGGACTTGGGTTGCATCTTTGGGAATGCTATTTAGCACAATAGCAACTGCTAAGCTACTCCCATCCACCAAGTTGACATTGAGCTGAGGATACCTTTGAATATAAAGTTCTCCATTGCTGTTAAGTTCTTCGCCCTTCACATTTTACAAAATTATTGTTACAATCATTTTATACACACTATACACACACACACACACACACAGATGAATTTTTATTGAAAAATTAACATTATACAATCAAAAAGTTTTGCAGAAATTAGATCGACACAGAATTATCGATATGGTAATTCTTGATTTTATCAATTTCAGAATATGGTGTTAGCAACATTTTGGTTAGAATTATATATAAGTTGTATAATAATAGAGTAATATTCCTTAAAATTATTTACCCGTTTGAGATAATTGTTAATTTGTTTATTTTATTTTGGTTACTTTTGTTTTTAGTAAAAAAAAAAATTTTTTGATTGAGTTTTTTTACTTTTTTAGTTCCTCTCGCGTGAATGATTCAAAAAAAAAAATAAAAAATTCTAATTAAAAGATGACAAAAAGTTTGGAAAAAATTAAAATAAACTAAAAAATATCAAGCATTAATTTTCCTAAAAAAGAATCGATAGAAAAAGTAAAAAAACAACTTGCCTGGTTCAAAAGACCAAGACTTAACACCTTAATGCCTCTTGCCTCAGCATCTAGTATTGCTTCTTCAATCAAGCCATTGATTGCTTGCCTTTGCCATTCAATTAAGTACTGCAGCAACATAAGCACAAAAGTATTGTTAGCTTAATTGATTAGGTTTCTCAAAAAAAAAGAAAAAAAAAAAGGTCCATCTTTTTTTCAAAATCTTTTTTTATTTTTTTGCCTTTTTTGAATTTGTTTCTAAATTTTGCTTTAAAAGCAATTTATGTCTTGAGTCCCCCTAACCAGAGGATTCTAAGAACCAACTTTGAACAAAGTTTACTAGAAACGAAAACAATCAAATTTTGCTAAAACTTATTTCTTTTGTCAATTAATAAAACTATTTTCATGCCTCTGTTGGTATTTTGTCGATTTTTAAAACTTTTTTTGATGTGTTGGTGTTTTTTTACCTTTCTATTCCTCTGGACTAAAATAACCCAAAAAATTTAAAATTTCAAATAAAATTTTAAAATGTTCACTTTTCTTAATTTAAAAAAAAATTCACAAGCGTGCTACAATACAGAGCGTGCTACAATACAGTTCTACCTACATGCAAAATATAAATAGCAGATAATTAGCAATTATTTTTAATTTTTTGTTACTAATTTTAATTATAAATTATAATTTTTAAATATCTATAACTTCTACTACAAAGTATAATTATTTTTTTTAATTTTAATTTTGATTATACATTATAATTTTTAAACACCAACAATTTTTACATTTTTTTTTTTTTTTGAACAGCGAAAAAGACCTTACTGGTATAATGTTAGGAGGCCAACAGGGGATGCTATTATTTGGGGAGAAGTAAGATTACATAATACAAGGGTTTGGCAAACAGCCAAACGCGGCTTAACACCCAGCCGAAAACATTCATACACGGTGAGGTTGTACTGTGAGACGACGCCAAGTTCGCAATTCCATTGCGTCAATGATCTCAGCTCCTCTTGGTTTTCTAGATACGCAAATCAGTTTGATCTCGCCCCAATCCCTTCGCTTCTGAGCTTTCTTTTCCTAAATATCATGGCTCTAATTTCCCAAATTTTGAAAATGAACATTTCCGTTTGAATCTCCAGCTTAGCGCACAGCGTTTTGATCCAGAAAGCTACCGTCAGCTTTATCAGATCCATCAGGCCCTCCCAATCCTTCTGAGCTTTCTTAAACGCTACCTTATTTCGTTTCAACCAAATAGACCAGATAATTGCAAAAAACAGAGCTTTCCATAGTTGCCTCTCGAAGCCCTTAAATGGAGCCCCAAACCACCATTCTAATAGACCCTTAAGGGATCTTGTGATGCCCATTCCATTCCCCACCAGTTCAAAGCTTCACTCCATGTAATCCAAGTAAAATGGCACCTTACAAGCAAGTGATCCACAGATTCCATTTCAACCCCGCATAGGAGGCATTTTCCACTGTCTGCGGTTTGGAAAATTTTTCTCTTTGCTAAAGCTTCCTTTGTCGCAATTTCCCCCATAATGATCTCCAGAAGAAGATTTTACATTTTGGGGGCACCGGGTTTTTCCAGATTGAGTCAACATTTTCCAAGAATCTTTTCGTCCCAATATCGAGCAAACGTAAGAAAGTCCTTGTCGAAAAGCTTCCATTAGGATCATCCTTCCATGACATCCTGTCCTCCTTATCTGGATTTAGAACTTGTTTCTCGAGTATACTGAGAACTGATAGCCATTCTTGCTTCTCCCATTCAAAAAGCCATCTCCTGAATATGCTGCCCCCCATTTGGTTCAGAGAGCTGGATTGTGTCGATACTTCTTGAACTGATTGGAGATATATATCCTTCTTTTTTGCAATGTTATATGACCTTGCGTGGGATTCCTTCAAGATTTTGCCACCTATCCAATCATCCTTTCAGAATCTGATGTGCCTTCCATTACCCACATTTAGCACCAAATTTCTTCTTAGGATTTCACCTGAAGCATGGTTGTGGGATCCCTCAATTTCGGTAATTGCCTTCCAAATCACAGAGATTTTGCATTTTCGATTTGGATTTGGTAGCCAGTCATCCTTGCTTAGATTATATTTGGAGCTTATAACCTTTCTCCACAAAGCTTGTTTCTCAGTGCTAAATCTCCACCACCATTTGACCAGCAAGGCAGTGTTTTTAGTCTGAACCAAGGCCACCCCCAAGCCCCCTTTCTCTTTGCTTGTTGTAATCTTGTTCCACCCGATTAGGTGCAGCTTCTTTACGCCTTCCTCTTCCCCCCATAGGAAATTTCTCTGGATTATTTCAATTTGGGCACCCACTTTTCTTGGCATTTTGAATAAGGAAAGGTAATAAATGGGGAGGTTTGATAGGGTGGATTTCAAAAGAGTCAGCCTTCTCGCAAAAGATAGATATCTCATTTTCCAATTCTTAAGCTTCTTCCTAAACGTATCAATTATAGGAGACCAGGTCTTGATCTTCCTAGGATCAGCTCCCAAAGGTAACCCAAGATATTTGATTGGCAGAGCACTATGTTTACAACCCATGCTGTTTGCAATTTTTGCCAGTCTGTCTTTGCTTATCCCAATCCCACACAATATGCTTTTATGGAAATTCACCTTAAGTCCTCATATTAATTCAAAGCATCTAAGAATTCTCTTCATATTACGCAGCTCCTTAGGATCATCTTGACAGAATAAGATGGCATCGTTTGCAAATTGCAAGGGAGTGACTTTTAGACCATTGCTGCCTATCTTCACTCCCTATATTAGGCCCTCTCCGATAGCTCTTTGTATTAGAATGTTTAAATCTTCGGCTGCTATTTCAAATAGAAAGGGAGATAATGGGTCCCCTTGTCTAACTCATCTACCCATTGCAAAATCTTTAGTTACTCCTCCATCTACAAGGATTGACAAGGTGGCTGTGGATATACAATCCTTGATCCATTGATTCCATTTGCATCCAAAACCCAGCTTTGACAACATATCAATAATGTAATCCAATTAAGGCTATCAAAGGCCTTATGGAAATCGACCTTCAGCAAGAAACCTGACTTCTTTTGCTGTTTCCATTGATCTACTATTTCGTTTGCTATTAAAATTTCGTCCATGATTTGTTTGCCTTTCACAAAGGCTGATTGGCTCTCATCAATAATATCATGCATCACCCTTTTCATCCTGTTTGCTAGGGTCTTGGCTAAGATTTTATAGATGGAGCTCACTAGACTAATAGGTCAATAGTCGTTAAGATCTTGGGGGTTGCCATTTTTGGGGATGAGAGCAAGGAATGTTGCGTTGATTCCTTTCGTTAGCCTTCCATTGGAGTGGAACTCGCTTATGAATTTCATAACATCCCGCTTTAACAGCCCCTTAAATTTCTTTATGAATGTGAAGTTCAAGCCATCAGGACCAGGGGCTTTACCCCCCGCCCAACTTGCAACAGTTGAGCTTACTTCCTCTTTCGTAAACATAAGTTCTAAGCGTGCAGCTTTTCTCTCGTCAATCCTCTTATCTAATTCCCCTTGAATGCATGGTCATCTCATTCTGGTTTCTCTAAATAAATTAGAAAAATGCCTGGCAATTGCTTCCTTCACCTCCTCTGGATTGGTCTTGATTATCTCTCTACTCTCAACCTGACAAATATGGTTTCTTGAAAATCTCATCTTGGCCGCCAGATGAAAGAAGCGTGTATTTGCGTCTCCTTCTTTCAACCAGGAGACTCTAGATTTTTGGTGCCACATTGATTCTTCTTTGACTAATTCATCCCATAGCTCTCCTTTCAGCTCTGTCCAGCGCTTCCTCTCTATATCATTTAGAGTAAATTGTTCAAATTTGCCTTCTAACCTTTCCAATTCAGAAGTAATGGCCTGAATCTTTGCCTTTGGGTTTTGAGTCGCACATCCTTCTTCCATTGCTTAATGTCTTGTTTAACATCCCTGATTTTTAGTATTATCACATGTCCTGCCCATCTATGGTGCATGTGTTTATTCCATGCTTCTCTAACCACCTTATGAACCTTGGGATGTTTTAGCCAGTTATCATAAAATCTAAAGGGCCTGGGACCCCAGTCCAATTCATCAGACCTTAGAACGATTGGGTTGTGGTCAGAGAGCAGCCTTGGCATACCCCATTGCTTCCATCCCATCTTTGCTTGCAGGTCCCTAGAAATTAAAAAACCTGTCAAGCCTGCTGTGCTTAGCCTTCACTTGCATATTCGACCATGTAAAAGTCTTCCCAGCCATAGGTAGGTCCATGACCTCCATACCCTCCATGAATTTCCTGAACATCCTCATGCCTTTTGTTACTCTTACTTCACCTGATCTTTCCCCAATCTTTAGAATTTCGTTAAAATTCCCTCCGAGGCATCATGGGGCAGGAGATCCCATTTTAATGCTTAAAATGTCTTCCCACAAGCTTCTTCTGGCATTATCCTTATTTGGACCGTAAACATTTGCAATTATGCATGGGATGTCCCCTATCACCTTGCCGAACATTATAATATAGTGTTTGTGTGTGATACTGTGCTGTAGCGAGAAAGAATGCTTCTCCCAAATGGTTAGGAGCCCCACAACTGCCCCATTAGCTTCAACTTCAATCCATGCAAAATCATCGCTTCCCCCTCCAGATTGAATTTAGGCCACCATGGTCCCATGCTCCTCTTTTTGTCTCTTGTGGCAAGAGAATATTAATACTGTTTGCTTGTGTTACTTTTTTCACCATCCTCCTCTTTGTTGGTCTGCCTAGACCACAAACGTTCCAAGATAGTTTAGGATTCATTAAACATGATTTGCACCCATTGGCCATCATATGCAACCCACTAATTTCCTTTTTGCTTCTCTTGACACTTCATGTTCTCTATGTTCTCCCAATTATTTAACCCCATCGCAGTTAGGATATCTACCATCTCACCCTCCATCCCATTGAAATTGACTCATATTCTTTTCCTCAGCTTTCTAACCTGTCCATCTTCTTTTAAGATTAGTTTATTTCGGTTAAGGATGTCACCTGAGGATATCGAATGTTGAGACAATCCTTTGGGTTGAGGCTTCTTACTCTTCCTTTGTTTTCTTTCTCCTTTTATTCTGCCCAGGATAGGAAATCCCAACTCGAGCATGGATTTCCTTCTCTTCGGCTTCTTGGCTTGGTTCCACTTGTTTTCCTTAAGATCTTCAGGAGTAGCAACTTTGGTTTCCTCCTTTACATGGTTTGCACCACCCACGGATGGGCTCAGCTGAGAATCCTCCCACAGGTTAGTATGTTGCTTGCTTGTTGATTGAGGCCTAAGCTCAGTATTGATGTTGTTCCCCCAATATTGAGAGAGTCCATCCAGACCAACCTCCTCAGAAAGTTGGGCCCCATCTCCCTTGAAAAAGCCTGATCCGAATTGGCTTTCACGCCAACTTAGGGGAGGTTTACTTGAGGCTATTTTTATAGGGCTTAAGGCTCCCAATGGGCCCTCATCCATACATCTCAAACCAGGAATGGTTAGTTGGCCCAAAGCCAATTGTGTATTGTAGCTATGCATATCAGAGATTTCCATTCTAGTGTAAGATTTGTCTGACACCTTGGCTGCCTGCTTGCTATCTTGCTTCTTCTTGGCCACATTTGTATTCTAACTTTGTGCACCTGGGTTTTCCCGCTTGCTTCCAGTGTAGACTTCTCTCCCAAAGTTAGGATTTCCTTCCTCTTTTTTTCCATCTTTCTCAAATTGTGTCTCCTCAAAAATGGTAACAAGATCCACGTCATCATCTTCATCTTTTTCCTGAGTTTCCATTGACTCCTTCCCAAGCTTGCATCTTTTTCGGGTCTCTTGGGAGCTAGTGTCTATGCTTCTGTCTTTCTCTCCACCTTCAATCCTTTGCGCAGCCTTGCTGAAATTGAAGGCTTTCCTATTGGAGTTCATCATTGGCCAGCCCAAAAAGGGGGCTTCTGCCACTCTAACTTCATATTGGTATTTTCCCACTAGTAGAGGGCACTACCGATCAATGAGACTTCTCTCTTCGGTCTGTATGAGCAAGTTGCCTCTTTCCAAGTTCTTCATATGTAGTGTGTCAGGATTAATGAATAAAACTTTGCCGAAACTTTTACCTATCAACCTTAAGGTTGTTTCATTCCATGCGTTCAGTGGGACTCCATCAATTCTAACCCAAACTCTTCTAGACGTATTAAATTCTCTATAACTCCAGTCATAAGGAACCTCAAACCATGTTTCTAACCAGTCCTTTGCACCTTCGCAATAGGCCTCCTTTTCATTTTCGAATTCAAACTGCAGCAGAACCTTCTTTCCTCCCATTGGAATGACTGAGATGTCGTATATATGATCGCTCTTCATAGCATCTTTAATGGTGTGAGTTATTTTTTAGTCTCTCACAATGCCCACTTTGCATGTTTTGAGCCATATTTCATCCATCTCCCCTCTTACGGAGTCACTGTTTGGTTTATCTCCCCCAGCAGACTCCTTCTGTAGACCCCCCCTTGCCACGCCTGCATAAGATCTGGTTATCTCTTCTCGCTTCTTTAGTGATCCTATATATTTTCTGAGCATTATGCCCCGTCATTGCCTGAGCTGTAGGCGTTGGGATCCTTTTGTTGCTTGGTCCATACGTGGCCATGGTCACCCTTATTTTGTAGCTATCCATCCACGCCCCATGATATTTCCTGATAGCTTCTTTAGCCTTTTTGAGATTTTCATACCTTACAAACCCAAATCTGGTATTGATGTTTTTCTTCCATTTGAATGGCACAAAAACATCCAAGACTTTGCCACTCCTGCTAAAAAAATCTCTAAGCCATCCACTGTGCATGTCTTTTGGGAGATTGTCAACAAAGATAGAGTAGTCTTCCCTTGTAACTTCACTGGCTACATTAGCTTGTGTTATGACAGTACCTCTCCCTGTCCATGGTGACTTACTTCTTTCTTCAGCTCTGGTAACCTCTCTTCTTGCATCTCCTTTGGTGTTGAGTTGAGCTCTTTGGTTCTGATATCTGAGATTCGGAGGTTTAGGATGTGGTCAGGGGGTGGGGAAGGGATTCAGGATGGAGGTTTTGGTATGTGGATTGATGAAAAGCGGGGTGAGGCTTGGGTTGAGGGTTCAAGTTCCTCTTCATATCTCTGGCTTTTGGGGTATAGGTGAATTTGTGATTTGTGCCCATTGGTTGATAATTAACACAACTTGATTATTAGCACACTATTATCTTTCACTATTTGAACCACGTTCTAATCCAAATGGAACTAAAACAAACAACTTTTACAAATTACAATTTATAAACTATTAGTTTTAGTAATGCCAGACACCACATTAAGAATTATTAGTATAATTATTCGTTTCTATTTGTGCCCCTTTCCAGATATATGAAACATAGATTTGGCACGATTCAAACACTCATTTCACAATCATTGGTGTGATTAATGGGGTTTATCAATTTTTTGTTATTATTTTATTTAATATATGAAGATGTGTCACCTAGTAATTTGGATGGATTTGGACCATTACTATATACATTTAAATTGTGTTCAAATCTTATGATAAAAAAAACAATAATTATTAAGTATTATGTGATTATGTGATGTTGAAAAAATAATTGCTACATATTAAGTACGTTATTTTTAGCTCTCTCATAATTAACAAAGTTGGATCAATTAATATTACTCAATTAGAATATTTTTTATTATGTCATAAGTGATAATACTATTTTAAATAATGTCACGCTAAACTTCAAAACTACTTAATAACTATCAGTGAAATATCCAAATACGTATATTCTCTTAAATCTTGTTTGGTAACTCAATTTCAATTACACTTCTTTTTGGCTTAAAAAATAAGCCAAAAAAAGCTGGTCCAGTTAAGAAATAGCTTTAAATTACCATGCAGATAGAAAAAAAAATTGAATAGTGTTTGTTTTTGTAAGTCAATAAGCAAACGAAGCCTTACTTGTATGGTGTATCTTGGTATTGCCCATGAATGTAACTTGAGCCTCCCAATGTAGTTTCTCTCTACAAGGAAGGTACGGCCATGGATCCAAGTCACGAGCATGGACCAAAAAGTGACGGGCCACATTAGCCGGATGTACCATTTGGGCACCTCGGGCTTGGAAGCCAAGGAGGCAAACCCGATCCGAAGATGGTAAATGGACTCGGGCGTTGTTAGATGGGTTAGATGCACCACGTCCGGCGTCTCTTCTGTCCTTTTCAGTGAAGTTTCGTACACCGAATCTGTGGATTTATCCATTGTGCCGTAGATGTAATCGTAAATCGGCATGAACAACGAGTAATTGGTTCGGAATTGTGTGTGGTGTAGAGAATGGTATCTGTGATGACAATAAATAAATAAATAAATAAATAAAAACAAAAAAAAAACTTTACAATCAAATTTTAAAATGTAAAGAGAGAGAGAGAGAGAGAGTCACGAACGACAATTAAAATTACCTATTTGCATTCGGACACTCGGTGGGGATGGGGTGTTAAAAATATAAAGGGATTATTTGTCATATTTGTCCCCAAAATGACTTATTTCACATTTATTTCATTAATAGTACATTATATCGGGTTTTAGTTATATCTTATTTTAACTCTAAGTAATATTATTCTTGTTGGGTGTATGTCTTGTATTTTGTGGACCCGTATAATTAGTTTTTTATTTACATGTATTTGGGTTAGACTGGAGTCATGAATTCATAAGGAATCTAATACATGTAGGATTTGTAATTATATGGGGTTAGAATTTTAGAATTTACCTATAAATAAGATTCTATAAGTCTAGTTGTAGTGTAGAGAGTAAATCAAGATGGTAAAGATGTAAGGAGAGAAAAAAATACCGGGGACACGGGAGTAACCTTTGAGCGGGAAAATGGAATTTATTTCAAGGTTCGGGTTGTGGGTGTCGAATTTTGGAGTGTTTTTTATCTCGGATTTGTACATTGTACAATTATAGTGGATTATCTCTCACCCGTGGACGTAGGCAGGTTGTGCCGAACCACGTAAATTCTTGTGTGATATTTTTTTTGGTGTGCGGAATTATTTTTGCTTTCGCTTGCGTTCAGAAATTAGTGTTTAAATCCCAACAATTCTATGGTATTATTAGTATAAAATTTTAAATTATTTTTCTTCTTATTCAGTAACTAATAATAACTCTCCAAGGAACATATTCTTTAGCTTACTCTAACAAAACATAATGTGAATAATTTTACATATATATATACATATCAATCATCATATGCTATAATAAAAAAATGTGGAGTTTGCAGAATTATTTATCAATCTTATCTCATCAAATTGACCGAAACAGCTTTTAACGTAATATATTTCCCTTGGTTTCATATTTTATTCTAACAATAACACTAAAATGGCCATCTTATTTTAACTTCAAATGTTTACTATGTGATTTGTCAAAACTGCATTAGTAACAAGCATGATTAATGCCACCCATCTAATCAATGCAATAAGAGCACATAAGATGTTAAACAACCCACATTCCCATGAGTTTCTCCTACTTAAATGCACACACACAGGTAACAATAAGTAGGTTAAAGTTCATTATGCATGATTCACCCATAAAGGAACCTTAGGGTTGGTGTGTTCTTCTAATATTTGGATTTGAGTCATGCTTTTATGATCAGAATTGTTTAATTTGTAATACTTTTTAATTTTATTAATACATAAAAAAAATCTTGCATTTGCTTATCTATGTTTTCTCAAAAAATTAAACATACCATTCACTTACTTTTTTACAAATGTGATCTAATCAGAGAGCTATCGATATTTGATTCATTTAATTTTTATATTGATGATCTACTTAATTAGTGAATATTACATAATAATGGTTTTTTTTTTTAAGAGGAACCCATTGAAGAGTACAAGAACGTGTTGTGCTTTGATGAATATACTTGAAGAATACTAATTAAATAGGATGGAACTTTGAAGCGATCCGAGACTTACGAAGGTGTATACATCATGTATTTGAGAGGGGGGAAGATGGAGAAAAGCCGCCCTGGAACGAGCTCAAAGTTGCAGTGTCCCATGTTATTCATGAGATCAATATAAGTGATATACCCAAAGAGAGCCACCGATGATGCCGTTTCGGTAAGTACTATGGTGACCATTGGTATTGCAAAGAGCACGAAATAGGCTATATGTTCAGCAAACGGATGAATAACAGCTGCATGCCCATTTTTTTTGAAAAATAAATAATAAGTGAATATGCATAAAATTAAGATTTAATTACACTAGCGTCTCATTTTTAGAACTTATTTTGAGATAAGTTCTATTTATTTTTTAACTATATCTAAAAAGATTATACTTTTAAAAATTATTAATAAAATAAATAATTTTACCCCATCTTTCATAAAAGTACTTTGAGTAATAAAGTGAGTGATAAGACATGACATCCATGTCTACTTTTTTTTTTTGTTTCAAATTTTGCAATTCTATCATTTTTGTTAAATATTTCTATTTTGAAAAATATTTTTATTTTTAGAACTTAAGTCATTATAAACTATTAAATAGATCATTATTGGATATAGAAATTTTAAAGAAAATAGAAGCGACAAAATTTTCATTTTCACAAAAAAGGTGAAATTTATTGAAATGAGAAATTAGGAATATTAAACTAAAAATGTGAAATTACAGAAAATAAGAAGTTTTTTTTTTAAAATAAGAGCCTTTTAAATTAACATTTAAAATTTAAAATTATTGTCAAATGTACAAATGTAATATAAATTTATAAATTTTCACTTACCGAAAGAAATAGTGTAAAATGTACTGATATTGCATAAATAATAAAAATTTAGTATTCACAAAATGAGGAATAATTATTCTTATAATTAAAAAATGAGAACATTTTCATTTTTTACAATGTATACGATATATTGGTAGTGTTTAGCATTGCTGAAATTCTTAATTCAATTATTAAACAATACAAAAAAAAATATAGAGACAAAATATAAAATCTACATTCAATTAATATTAATACAAACTAAGTTTAATTATGAATGATTAAAATAATAAAAAAATATAATTGCTTGTACTTATATATATATATATATATA
>JAOTRH010068214.1:0-50727 GCA_034768845.1 Heliamphora exappendiculata | reverse complement strand
GGGGGAGTAAACAAAGGGAAGCAAAGAAGAGTGTTAGATCAAGTTTCTCTTTCAGGTCGATTATCTAGCGAACCATTTGGAGGGAAAATCAACGGTGGATCTGTTGTTTTGGTGGTAAGTGCTCGACATTTAATGGGTAACAGGCTGGATTGGAGAATCAAGCAACCACCGAACTGGAATGCGTGACCCCACCAACGTATTCCTCTCTCGCCAGCCCACCGACACAATGCGGAAACGGGTGCGTGTAGCAATTAGGGGCACCCATGGATGAGTTCGATTCGTTTAAAATGTTCAATTCAATTTAATCAAAATATGATAATGAATTATTTTATTTATAATGTAATTGGGTAGTGTGCTTTTAAATTTTTTTTAGGCTATGGATAGGTTATGGGTGTTGAATATAGTAGTTGTTTGAAAATATTATTATTATTATTATTAATTTTTAATTTTTTATTATTAATTTTAATTATAATTTATAAATTTTTCTCAACACTCACACTTCTATTACAATTTTTATGTATTTTTTTTATATTTTAACTACAAGTTATAACCTTTATCAAATACTCACAATTTATGTTGTAAGTTATAATTTATAAATTACTAGTAGTAGTTTTGTCAAACACCTCCATAACTGCCTATTGAACCCAACCCAACTAATTTATTTAATTTTATAGTATTTTAGATTTATTGGTGGTACTTGAAATTATTTAAATTAATAACTTATAAATTATAATTTATAGCAGAAGTTATGAGTATTTGTTAAAAATTATAACTTGTAATTGAAATAGAAGACAAAGTAGTTATAAATTGTAGCAAAAGATATAAGTGTTTTAAAAAATTTATACCTTGTAACTAAAATTACTCGCAAGAAGCTAAAAATTACTATGGAATAACTTTACCAAACACCCCAATTATAAGATTAAGTTGTTTATTATTTTGTTTTTTGTAAAAATTATATAATTTGGGTCTATGTGTGGTTTAATTGATAAATTCATAATCTTGAATTTTAAATTTATTAAAGATAAATTTAAAATTTAAAAACTATTTTTATTTACTAAAAATTAGAACGAGCTCAAATCGCCAAATCAAATTGCACTTATTTATGAATACTTCAAATCTATAGGCTTAAAATTGCCAAACCAATTGGTCAATTACAAGTGACAACACTAAAAATTGAATATATATAATCCAGTGATGAATTAGAGATCAATTCAACCTAGTTCAATATAAGAAAACACAAACCACCCCCTCCCCCCTAGCAATGCACGACGAGGTATTGTGTGATTTAAATAAAATATATTTTTATTATTAAATTTATTCATTATATAAAATTTATTGAGTTTGTTATTTATAGAAAGAATAAAATTAATTTGACATATGTAACTACGTAATTAAATAATATTTGTCTATAAATAAATAAGTGATAAATATAATTTTAAAAAAATATATTTCATTTAATCAGATTCTTCATATTACATAAGCCCAAATGTCAGGACAAATTTTATTTTTAATACAAATAATAAATGCAACGAATTTTATATAATGAACAAATCTAATAAAAAATATATTTTAAATTCAAACCATTCAAAGCGAAGAGGACTCTGCTGCACCAATATTCACACAATGCTCAGCATTTTTATAATGTTGACAACTAATGGTTCACTTGTGCTTTAAAAGTCATACTTTTCAAAGCACAGATTATAAAGCGTAATATTGACTATAAATGAAGATATTTCATAATATATATTATGACAGTAACTCTGATTACTCGATTATATTACCATGGTACACACAATGAACACAGCACAGATTGTGAATACATGACCATTGCCATGACACAAACCATAAAAGTAGTACAGACTATGAGTGTAGCTTTGACTATCTAATTATGACGACATAGCACAGATCATGCGGCTCAGCACAGACTGAATAGTTAGAATTGAATTCCTCTTAGAATTAAAAGTGTTCTTGAGATAATGAAAGATGATGGCAAT
This sequence comes from Heliamphora exappendiculata, assembly GCA_034768845.1. Lineage (NCBI taxonomy): Eukaryota > Viridiplantae > Streptophyta > Magnoliopsida > Ericales > Sarraceniaceae > Heliamphora > Heliamphora exappendiculata. The sequence continues at coordinate 48,733 of JAOTRH010068214.1, read as the reverse complement.
ACAATCCTGCACAAGACGTTGGGAGACATGTGATTTGGTGGCTAAGGAAAGAACTTGTTGAGCCATGAGACTCACCCACTTGAGTTACTCGAGTGATCTCTGAGTCACTCGACCCGAGTGGGTCGAGTATCCACAGGGCACCCATTAGTTAACCTAGTTGAATTGAAGTAGAACACCAATTCTCTGAAAAATGATCAATCTTCGAGATATGATTTCTTGATCCCTGAGATCACCTATCCTAATTAAATTATATCTCTTAGAGTCCAATTCTAATCCTAATAGTTCCATTAGAGGGTTATAAATAGGAGGGATGGTCGTACTCTTGAGGCATTAATTGATATTCTAGTTCAGGCCATTTGACACAAAGTGTTCATACTGTTGATACTTCAAATTCGATTAGTCTTTTTCATCACCCAACCATCTCTCTCTCTCTTTCTGTTCTGTGTTCTTAACTATTTTACATATTTTACCTCTCTAAAAGTTGTTTATTCATTGTTCTCCTAAAAGAACCCTACAATGTGTAATTATAATGATAATTAATTATATAAAATTTAAAGTTTGGGTAATTTTGTAGGTACTTTTGAGGGTACCTAGAATTGGTGCAAGAAAAATATCCTAGAAACACAACCCTGTTTGGGATAAATATTAGGACTTTTGCGTATTTTTTTATATCTTTTATGAATTTTTTATTATTTAATTAAAATTGTTTAATTTTTCAAATAGTCTCGACGAGATAGACCTAAAAAAAAAATTAATCAAAAAATTAAAAAAAATTCATTAAAAATAAAAAAATAGATAAGAAAATAAGATTTTTATCTTTTTTGAATTTATTTTATATTTTGACTTAGACATTTTTCTTTTTCCATTTTGATAAGAAAATAAGCAACAATCTTCATCACCCTGCATCAATCTCGCCATTTGAGTTTCAGGCAACAACACCCACGCTTTCATTCCGCCGATTTCGGCCCGATCATAACTAGCTTAAAAGTTAATAATTTTTTTAAATGTTTTTAACTAAAAAATTAAATTAAATTTAAAGTAAGTTATTTGATAACTTATTTTTAAGCTAATTTTTCTCAAATTAATTATTTAGATAAAAAATTAGTTTTTTAATTTTTTGTTTAAAGTGAATAATTTTATCTTTTTATATATTTTATATTAATAATTATAAATAATTGGTAATAGTAGTAAATAAGTTATGAATGAGAAGTATTATTATACTTTAAAAATAGTAAAAGTTTAAATAAAATATTCTAAAAATTTGTGTTTTAATTTGACTATTTTGATTTTTTATTTTTTTATCAAACAAATAATATTTAATTTTTTAATATTTTTAGTAAAAAAAAGAAAAAAACCAAAATTGTCCATCAGGGGCACCATTTCTATTAGAACAGTGGCCTTCGGCCACATTGGGCCTGCTTAGGGGACTGCTCTTCACATCTCTGCCAAAAGCCCAGCTCATTAACCCAAATATTAGTTTTTATACTTTATTAATTAAATAGTAATTTTTAAATTTTATTCTTAATTTACGTTAAAATGTGTTTGCTTAATAGATTTTTACTAAAAATATGTATACTAAATACGTTTTTTGATATTAAATTAAATTAAATAATAAAAATATATTTAAATATTTTATAAAAACATTTTTTCTAAAGACATTTTTAGTGAAAATATATACAAAAGTTTTTACTAAACAACTAATCACGTTAGTATAGAAATAAATAAAAACGTGGCTCACATTTTTATTAGCGGCTCAAAGGACATTTCCTGGACAGTGGTAAATTCACATCACTTCGTTATTAGATTATATTGAGTTTAAATGAGCTCTCACTTTGATGCTTTCAATTATTTATAAAGCTCAAGTCGTTATGTTATCACCAATTAATGTTCACATAGTTATGTTAACATTTAAGTATTAAAAAATCACGTAAACATATTCTACTTATCGAGGAGTACTAACAAGAGCGACAAGTCAATTTGAGTAACTCACTCAAATTTCTTGCTAGAAAGTACGTCGATCAAATGCATTTCTAACTTGACTTCTAAGTTTGTTATTTCAAACGCCCAAAGACAAGACAAGTCAATTCTAAGGTCTAATATTCATACTCATGTACAACACGCAATTCTCATGTAATCTCATATTATTATACTCATGTTTGTTGGAGGCAATATTACCAAGATCATTGCTTTTGAAAAACGATTATCGGTATAAAAAAAATAACTAAACGGGAAAACGCCAAAACGGGCTTCAGATAAAAATTTTGACGTTGAACGATAAAAAATAAACTCGTGCAACCAAAGTTAATTTAGATGAATACCTCTTATCGATCTAATCTTCAACTACGACTTGATTCCGAGTTGAAACCCATATCAGATATTCTACCGTATTCCCTTATTCAATTCTCGATCGTAGTGTAAGTTACGATCCTCCGAGAACTCGTACCGACAGAATCCCGATATATTTTTTTAAGTCTTGAAAGACAAAAATAATATATCAATAATGATATAAAAATCATCTGAAACTGGTTTAATCTACCCGCATATATATATGGCTACAGTAGGGACATCTGAGAGTAATTATGAGTAAAACTTCCAGTGGAACACAGATTACCTACATGCGATTTCTATAATTATGAAAAGACGCAACGATTTCTACAATTTTCATAAAACACTGAATTACAATTCACACCACTAAAGAACTATAATTGCACTCTGACCCATAATCTCAAGACCTGCTTACATTGAGCTCATGTTATTAAATGCTTACCATTTCTCCCCACGTTAAGATTTTTGATACCCGCAAATTAAATTTAATTACTGACAGTTTAATTTAATCGGCATCTTAATATTCCTTAAACCCTTTCGCTTAACTTATTTGACCGCCGAATAATTAAATCCACCTACAGGGTTTGACCCAGTCAAAACTTATAAGCATCCTTAATGGGGTATCGTCAATCCTGATTTTTTGGGACGTGAATTCCGTCAATAATTAATATTTACCATATAAATAATATCCCTATCTAACTCACCGGTAATATAGACCCATATAAGATCCCACCCTCTAATGAATCAAAACAACGAATATTAAATATATACAAACCAATAATTATTTCAGGATTAAGAGGATAAACACTATTCATAATAACATTGGGGTGTGAATTAATTTATATAGTTAGTAGTTAGTACAAAATTAATTATCCCAAATGTCCCGTTCAATATACACGAAGTATTCTAGCACAGAGAGTCGGAACAATAGATGACGCTATTATCTGTTTCTCATAACCAAGACAGGCCTACTAAAACTCTGTGCCACAGTCGTACCGATGATATATCTATTTTTATCTAAACTGTGAACATAAAACTTATATTCTGCAAGAACCTAAAATCTGATTTTCTGTGTGTAAGCCGTACTCTACACACCAGATTAAATACTATACAGAATATCGGACATTCATGTATAACAAAGAAATAATATACATACATTGCTCATAAAGATTCTCATAAAATAGAAAACTAATTTTATTAAAATAAAATTAAATACTAAAAATATGATTTTCAGTATACCAACCCTAACAATCTCTCACTTATACTCGAAACCATACTGCTACACATTTGACTCTCATACCATCTATATGACTATCAAAAGTCTTAGCTGGTAAGCTCTTTGTAAAGGATGTGTAAGGTTGTGTCCTGATGCAAGCTCTATGTCTGACTTAAAATCTGAGTATGTATATCCTAAAAGGTACTAAACTGTCTGCCTGGTAAACCAACATATAATTCTTAGTTCTTTTCAGGTACTTGATTATATATTCTTTTCCGCAGTCCAACACTCCTGCCTTAGATTAGACTGATATCTGCTAACCATGCCAACGACAAAATAGATGTCGGGTCTAGTGCAAAGCATATCATGCATGATGCTTCTTACTGCCAAAGCATAAGAAATTGCCTTCATCATCTCTATCTCATCAGGTGTCTTAGGACATTGATTATTGGATAGAGTGATTCCATACCCGAAAGAGAAAAATCATTTCTTGGAATCTTGCATGCTAAAACGAGCAAGGATATCATCGATATAGTTTGCTTGTGATAAGCCCAACATCATTTGTTTTCGATCTCGCATTAGCTTGATTCCAAGGATGTGACTGGCTTCTCCCAAGTCTTTCATATCGAATTGCCCAGATAATCATACTTTAATCATAGATAATTCCCCTACATCGTTTTTGATGAGCAAGATATCGTCTGCATAAAGTACTAAGAAGATCACCACACTTCTGTCATGCTTCTTGTACACACAGGACTCATTCGGACTTTGATCAAAATCATAAAATTTTATAGCTTGATCAAACCGAGTGTTCCAAGACCTCGATAGTTGCTTAAGTCCATAAATGAATCTCTTAAGCTTACACAACATGTGTTCCTGGCCCTTTGCAATGAATCCGTCTGGTTGTATCATATAGATACACTCGTCAAGACTTTCGTTAAGAAAAGATGTATTGACGTTCATTTGTCAAATTTCGTAATCGAAATGAGCAGCAATGGATAAGAGAATCTAGATAGACTTAAATATGGCTATCGACAAAAAGGTTTCCTCATAATCGATCCATTCTTTCTGAGTGAACCCTTTAGCAACAAGCCTAGCTGTGAAGGTTTCAACCTTCCCGTTTACTCCTCTCTTTCTCTTGTAGATCCACTTGCATCCAATGGGTTTTATCCTTTCGGGTGGTTGTACAAATTTTCAAACCTGATTGAATACATAGATTCTATCTCTGAATTTATAGCCATTTGCCAAATATCTGCATCTTTGTCTTGTAGTGTTTCATTGTAGTTATAGGGCTCAGTATCCAATTTTGTCGGAATCCTGTCAAAAGACTCTCCCAAGTATATACCGGTCAGGTTGATGAACAACCCTCCCACTACAACAAGGCACTACCTATGTCTGTGTACTAGCAGTGACTTGTGGAATATCAGTGACTACGACGAGGTAATGGAATATCAGTGACTTGTGGTTCCTCTTCCGTTCTACTAGTATTTTCTCTCAGTTCTTCTAGAATAATTTTACTTTTTGGCCTGTGATCCATAATATAATACTTTTTCAAGAATCAGGCATTGGTGATAACAACGACCTTATGATCTTTAGGATTATAAAATAGACCACCTTTCGTTCCCTTGGAATACCCTACAAAGAAACAGACTTCTGTCCTTGGTTCTAACTTACCCGCGTTCTCTTTCAGCACATGTGCCGGACACTTCTAAATCCGAATGTGTTTCAGACTAGGCTTACTCCCGGTACACAATTCTATGGGAGTAGAAGGTACTGACTTAGAAGGTACCATGTTCAGAATGTATGCTTCTGTCTCTAAAGCGAGTCCCCAAAACGAATGTGGTAAACCTGAATAACTCATCATTGACCTTACCATCTCCATAAGAGTCCTATTCCTTCTTTCAGCTATACCATTTTGTTGAGAAGTGCCAGGTGCAGTCAACTGGGATGTAATATCTTCTGATGATAAGTAGTCCTTAAACTCTCTAAAGAGGTATTTCCCACCACGGTCGAATCGTAGTGATTTGATACTTTTACCTAGATGCTTCTCCGCCTCCGTCTTGAATTCTTTGAATTTTTCAAAGTATTCGGACTTACGGTACATAAGGTAAATGTATCCATACCTTGAGTAGTCATCAATGAAACTGACAAAGTACTCAAAGTCACCTCTAGCCCGAATTGTCATAGGACCACACACATCAGAATGAACCAGCTCCAACGGTTCTTTAGCTCTATAGTCTTTGACTGAAAAGGGCCTCTTGGTCATCTTCCCCTCTAAGCAAGATTCATAGACTGGAAGTGCCTCCACTTCCAATGAACTCAAAGGTCCATCTGCTACTAGTATGTTTATCATTTTTAGATTAATATGATCTAAGCATAAGTGCCAAAGAAACGTTTAGTTCATTAAAGAAGAAAATTTTCTCTTATATGGTAATATAGATGTATTATTCGTTTCAGTAAGTTGCAGTATATGAGAGATTAGAGTAATAATATAAAGATCATCCACCAATGTATTGGAACAGATAACCCGTTTATTATCCTTAATAACCATAGAGTTATTAAAATAAACAAAATATCCGTCTTTAGTCAATTCAGAAACATAAACTAAGTTCCTTCTAATGGCAGGTACATAAAGACAATCTCTCAATATTAAAACCTAATCTCTACCAAAACTGAGAGTGACTTCTTTTACTGTAACTGCTGTTATTTTTGTATTATTGCCCATATGCAGATAAATCTCCCAATCACTAAGTTGTCGGGTTTCTTGGAACCCCTATAATAAATTGCAGACATGATTAGTGGCTCCCGTATCTACACGCCAGGTACCGGTATATAACACCGCTAAACATGTTTTCACAATCAGTGAACAAAAATTATCCTGTTTGTTCTGACTTTTTAGAAAATACTAGACATAGTTTTTTCCAGTGGTGGATCTGGTTGCAGTGAAAACATATGTTTTCGATTTTTTCACACCAGTTCGTGGCCAACTAACTACCCTAGAAATTGTGTCTCCTTGTTTCTAAACTTTTTTCTTCTTCATGCCATTCGGGCTCGAGGAAGAATATTTTTCTAAAACAGACACATTTTTCAGTATTGAAGGAATACCATTTGTAGTTAAAGTTATATTCAATTTACATTTTCAGTCAACAAAATTTGGTATCGTTAGTTTGTTTTCTTTGAGTATTAAACCGAGTGGGTTGAAATCTATTTTAATTATGAGAATCACATAATTAAAAAACTGTTAATTATGATGAGCAAAACTTTGAATTCATTTTAATTGGTTCTCTCTACCATTTTAAAATTAATTCGCCAGCAGCCTGGTAACTTGTGAATAGCATGCCACGTTGAGCAGACGTCTACTATCCATCACAGGACCAGACATGTCAATTCCTTTTAATTTTACTATCTAGGTAACTGACCATGCCAAGTAAAATTAAATAGCTGACATAGTTTCGGTCAAGTATATAATAGCAGTGACTCAGTTGGAGAGGATACTATTATATACAGCTAAGTATTAACCATCACCTAATTCTAAATTAATCGCTTCGCAATGAACCCTTCAGTTGGAGAAGTGATCCACACTAACAATTATTTAGAATTATCCCTAAAGGAGGTTTGTACTGGCGATACCGCAATTAATCTGTTCGTTGGGGAGGAAGGCCTTACTGCCGACACACAGAGTTTAATTGCATCGCCTACAAACTGGCGATGGAGACCACATGATTTATCTGTGAATAAATTTTTTCTCCCACTTAGATTTTTAAAATATTTTTTAGGGTTATAAAAATTCGTTAAATTAAAATAAATTTATTAATTTAGAAAGTCACACGATCTGAAAGAATTAAGTATCTTTCCGTGTACACGATTCAAAAGATTCTGATTTATCAAATCATCTTTTCGTGTTTAAATGCGTAATAAATAAAATTTAATAAATACACAATTTTTCTTTAACTTTTCAGATAAGGTAGTGATTAAAGGTATTTATTTATTTTATTTTTCATTTCAAATTTTTCAAAAAATAATAATTTATTTTGATTAAATATTTTTTTATTTAATTAATTCAAAATTTGAAATTAAATTTTACGTTTTTCAAAGACATCTAATTTTAAAAAAATTATCTTAAACGTGATATTTTGTAAAAAAATAAAATATATAAAGTTTTTCTATTTAATTAAAATTAATTAATTAAAAAAAACTTTATTTTATTTTTTATTACAAAATATTTTAATTAAAATTGAATATTTGAATTAATTAAATTAACAAGATAAATAAAATCAATAATTATAATCCACGCAGTTAATATATAAAAATAAATTTAATGCAAGATAAATATTCCAATTTTATGATCGAACTAAAACTCTAAAAAGTTTCTATCTCCTGTTAAAAAAATAAGCTTTAATGGCTTAGTCTTTATCAACTTTATGTGTCCAAATTGTATCCGGAGACCAACATTTCTGATTTAGTTAGAAACTGCAACACTGATTAAACAAATCTCAATCAAAACAGTGCACTGCCACTGTTGAGGAAAGCTAAAAATCGGCGCTTAAAACCGGTTAGGAGACTGGCGCTTGTCGCTTGCTTGGTTAAAAAAAATGCTGGCACCGAAACACTTCGGCAATTAGGATTAAACATGCTGATTGGGAGTCCACTGTTTGCAAAAGATTGGGAATTGCTTTTGAAAACAAAAAACTCCTGTACCGAAGCAAGTCGCCGCACCAAGAATTGCTTCACTGTATCCGGAACCTCCAGCCACTGTTGCAAACTGTTGCAAACCAAATAGCGCCAGTGCTGAAACAGTGTGTAGCACTTGGTTTTGCTGGAAATTGCTGGAAATTGCTCCACTTGGTTTTGCTCCGTTTGAGAATTTAAACCACAGTGCAAACAGTGTGTAGCACCACTGGATGCTTGGAAAACCGCGCCACTAATTGGATCCGACAACAACAGTGTTCAGCAATTGCACACTTTTTTTTTATTTAACCAGAAAAAAAAATCTGGAGTGAAAAAAAATATATTGCAAAGCAATAAAAAAAATTTATTCGCCGCTAAAACCGCCGAAACCACCACCGGTTGCCGTCACCAATCACTGTCGTTTCTTCCATATCTGTTCTTATTTTTGTTCTTTTTAATAAACTAAAAAAAAAATTTAAAGAATATAAAATAATTTTATATCAAAACCTATGTCCCGTAAATTCACATTCGATCTAAAAAAACTTAATTTATCACAATTAACCCCTGTGATTAAAAAAATTTAATTAAATCATCATCCACGCATTTAATCAAACATGAAAATAAAGGATGATCATAAAATCGGGATTAAAACGCCTGCAAAACAAAGTTAGCACAGTTCTAAATCTACATGACCCCGATAATCGTAAATAAAAAATAAAACGGCTCTGACACCAATTTGTTGAAGGCAATACTGCCAAGATCATTGTTTTTGAAAAACGATTATCGGTAAAAAAAATTAATTTGATGAACAAATGCCGAAACGGGCTCAAGATAATTTTTTTTTACGTCAAACGATCAAAAATAAACCTGTGCAACCAAATTTAATTTAGATGAATACCTCTTATCGATCTAATCTTCAATTACGACTAGATTCCGAGTTGAAACTCCTATTAGATATTCTACTGTATTCCCTTATGCGATCCTCGAACGTAGTGTGGGTTATGATCCTCTGAGAACTCGTACTGGGAGAATCCCGATATATTTTTTCAAGTCTTGAAAGACAAAAATAATATATCAATAATGATATGAAAATCATCTGAAACTGGTTTAGTCTACCCGCATATATATATAGTTACAGTAGGGACCTGAAGAGTAATTATGAGTAAGATTTCTAGTGGAACACAGATACTCACAGGCGGTTTATGCAATTATGGAAAGATGCAGCGATTTCTGTAATTTTCATAAAATACTGAATTACAGTTCACATCACTAAAGAACTATAATTGCACTCTGACCCATAATCTCAAAACCTTCTTGCATTGAGCTCCTGTTATTAAATACTTACAATTTCTCCCCACATTAAGATTTCCGATACCCGCCAATTAAATTTAATTACTGACAATTTAATTTAATCGACATCTTGATATTCTTTAAGTCCTTCCGCTTAACTTATTTGACCACCGGATAATTAAATCCACTTACAGGGTTTGGCCTGATCAAAACTTATAAGCATCCTTAAGGGGGTATCGTCAATCCCGTTATTTTGAAACGTGGATTCTGTCAATAATTAATATTTACCATATAAATAATATCGCTATCCAACTCACCGGGAATATAGACGCATATAAGACCGCACCCTCTAATAAATCAAAACAACAAATATTAAATATACGCAAATCAATAATTATTTTAAGATTAAAAGGATAAACACTATTCATAATAATATTGGGGTGTGAATTAATTTATATAGTCAGTAGTCAGTACAAAATTAATTATCCCAATTGTCCCGTTTAATATACACAAAGTGTACTGGCACAGAGAGTCAGAACAATATACGATGTTATTATCTGTTCCCCGTAACCAAGACAGACCTATTAAAACTTTGTGTCACAGTCGTACCGATGGTATGTCTATTTCTATCTAAACTGTGAACATAAAACTTATATTCTGCAAGAACCTAAAATTTGGTCTTCTGTGTGAAAGCCGTACTCTACACACCAGATTAAATACTATACAGAATATCGGACATCCATGTATAACAAAGAAATGATATACATACATTACTCATAAAGATTATCATAAAATGAAAAACTAATTTTATTAAAATAAAATTAAATACTAAAAATATAATTTTCAGTATACCAACTCTAACAGTGTTATCAAAATATTCTAACACATGCAAATCAAGCACACGCAATCCATCTCATATGGTGATGCACCCTTTTCACGACTTCTAGATATTCGAAATTAGAGCTCTGATACTAATCTGTCACGCCCTCAAATTTGAGGCACGTGAACCACTCAAGAAAACCCATTTTGTGATGCCAAAGATCCAACAAAATAATTTGAACCCAAACGAGATTTAAAAATCAAAACCAAAATAAGTTTAAAACCTTTGAAAAATGCACATCCGAAGGTTTAATGTATGTAAAAGAATAGTCCAAAATGGATAGGAAAAGGGTCCCAAGAGCCAACCTTTAAAACAAAACAAACAGATCTTAAAATCTGCCGAGACCGATCAATCGGTCTCAGGACCGATTGAGCAATCTTTGCCAACTCTCGGTCCCAACACAAACTTATAAAACAATTGAGAGGTGTAATTCATAGTTCAATAGACCGATCAATCGATCCATCTAGCGGTCTGAACTAATTTTTCAATACCAACTTTGAAATCCAACCACTCAAATCTACTTTTCATGCATTAGGAAATCCTCATGGCATAAATAAAACAACTTAAAACATGCTAAAACATGGTTCAAAAACCTCCCTCAAAGCTCAAGAGTTGATATCAAAACCGTAAGTCTTTTATTTAACTTGAAACCAAAACAGCCAACCCAAGGGTCCTTCCAACTTCCATATATACAAGCATGCAATGGAATCGTAGCCTTAAGGCTTTACAAAACACATGTTTTCAAGTACAAAACATAATCTAACGATTACATGATTTAATATTTACATCGATACAAACTATGGAATAACACCACCACTAGGGCCTCTCGATCATCAAACCACATGGACCTTATCACCTGAAAATATTTGAATCCAATAATGTGAGCCGAAACCCAATAGATATAAACTAGTATTAAAAAGTAAACGTGACATGCAATTACCAATTATATGAACAACTCAACTATACAAGTCTTAAAACGGTTTTCTTTCCTCAAAATCATAAGTGTTCATATAATCCAACAACATTCCACAATTTGAAAACAATACTAAAATAATTTGACTTTCCAACAAGGTTTTCATAATCACAAATGATTTTTCATGTACGGACATTGTCGCACTAGAGACAAAGGTAATACCTATAGACTCTCAACTATTAACTTAGGTCTGGAAAATTCAATGGCCCGCTAGGCAATGACGAGCTCTATATGTTGCTACAACAACCAACACCTCTCATTGAACAATCATTTTATTTACGGGGATTAACCCAAAAGAACGAAACACCTATTTGTGTAAATTTTTGGACTTTCACCGGGGAGCAATTGAGACCCAAATTCACTACATTGTCACGGTACATCTATTAAATCATTAAAAGACACACAACTACGTCATTCGAAAATCATGAAGGCACACCAACATTTTCACATCACCATTTCAATCGAATCATTAAAAAATCAAGGCTCAATCCCAATTATTAGCTCTAAACACCAAAAAATCTCTTTTTTTTGCAACATTTTCCTAACTTTCACCGATTTTCAATGCAGGAGGCAAATTGCTAAAATCATTTATTTGAAAACGATTTTTTGATTAAAAAAATTGGACGAGCAATCGTTGAAACAGACTCCAGATTATAAACTTTTTGATATCGAATGATCAAAATAAAATCTGTGCCACTACAATTAGTTTAGATGAATATCTTTCGGTCGTTTCTTCAGCTACGAATTTTGATTCTCAGAGTTGAAGCTCCGAATAGACCTTCTACTGTATTTTCAATGTGATTCCCGAACATAGTTTGGATTACGATCCTTCGAGAACTAGTACCAACAGAACCCGATCAATCTTAGTCATGAAAGACAACAATAAAATATAGTTCAGTCTACCGACATATTTATAGGCTACAGCAGGGGTCTGTGGAGTAATTATGACATAGACTTCTAATATGACCTGGATACCCTTCTAGCGATTTTTACAAATATGCAAACCTCTCAGCGATTTCTACAATTATGAAAATCTTGCAGTGATTTTTGTAATTTTTCTAAAATACTAAATTATAGTTCATACAATTAAAGAACTGTAACTGCACTTCTAACTATAATCTCAAAACCAATTGCATTGACCTCCTATTATTAAATACTTAACTAATCTCCACACATTAAGATTCTCAATACCTGCCAATTAAATTTAATTAATGACAATTTAATTTAATCAGTATCTTTAAAAATTTTTAAACCCTTCCGCTTAACTTATTTGACTACCGGATAATTAAATCAACTTGCAGAGTTTTATCCGGTTAAAACTTATAAGTTTCTTTAATGCAGTATCGTTAATCCCGAACAATCAGAATGTGAATTCCGCCAATAATTAATATTCACCATATAATTAATACCGCTATCAAACTCATCAGAACTATTAACCCAAAAAGATTGCACGCTCTAATGAATTAAAATAACGAATATTAAATATACGCAAATAATAATTATTTCGAAATTAAGAGTATAAGCACTCATAATAACATTGGGGTGTGAATTAATTTATATAGTCAATATAAAATTAATTATCCCAATATTGTCCTATTCGATACACACAAAGTGTACTAGCACAAAGAGTTAGAATAATAGACGACGCTATTATCTATTTCTTGTAACCAATACAGGACTACTAAAACTCTGTGCTATAGTTATACTGATGGTTTGTCCAATTCCATCTAAACAGTGAACAAATATTTATATTCTGTAAGAATCTATAATCTGATCTTCTGTGTGCAAGCCGTACTGTACACACAAGATTAAATACTGTACAGAATAAATGATATCCATGCATAACATTAAAGAAATGATATTGCATTCATTACTCATAAAAATTCTCATAAAATGAAAAAAAATAATTTTATTAAAAATAAAATTAAATACTAAAATTAATAAAATCCATAATTTTTAGTATACAACCCTAACAATCTCCCACTTATACTCAAAATTATACTGCCATACATTTGAATCTCATCCTCTCTACATGACTGTCAAAAGTCTTAGCTGGTATGCTCTTTGTAAAAGAATTTACAAGGTTGTCCTCTGATGCAATCTTGGTCACAACAATATTATCCCTCTGTACAATTTCTCATATCAGGTGATACTTTCGCTCAATGTATTTTTCTTTCTTGTGGACACTTGGCTCCTTTGAGTTTGCAACCGCTCCGCTATTTTTACAATAAAGTGTAATAGTCGACTGAGCTGAAGGTGTCATGCCCCAAACTCCAGGCCACGTGAAACACCCATAAACAAACAACCACAACACCCAACCCGAGAATATACTCTCAAAATAAATATACATTCATTCTATATAAACGCCAAACAGCATACATTACAAGGCTCCAATGCCGAGAAACATGTATTAAGTGTACATGATATAGATATAAACAAAAAAGAAGACTATAATGCTTCCACCCCTCCGGCACCTCCAGATCAACTTGCGCGACCGGTACCTGAAGAAAATCAAATCTCACATCGTGAACCAAGGCTCAACAGAAACTAGACAGGCATACAGTATAAACAAAACATGTTAGGAAAATCGAAGTGCAGGTTTAGACTCTCTTTCAAGCTTTAAAAACGGTTTTAGATCACGACTCACAAGTGCCATCAAAAATAATTTTCACAAGCAATGGAAAAGCGAGGATAAAAACTATTTTTTTGACTCATCAGAGCATTGAAAACGATTCCAGTATTACGACTCCCGTAGGCCGTTAATACAGTATTTCGACTCCCGCAGGCTGTTAATAAAATTTTTAAAAAAATTGGTCTATCCGTCCCAATATGTAATACATGCAATCCATGATACATATAGTTGTATGCCACACAGGAAACATCGACTCCTACGAGCCACAACTCCTACGAGCTATAAATACAACACAGACAGAATTAAATCGACTCTTCCCTGAGCCCAAACAGCGTATACACAAACATCGACTCTCTCCCGAGCCCTAACAGCATATACACATAAACATCGACTCTCTCCCGAGCCCTGACCACAGATCGATCAAATACAATTTATATATCTTCTCGAATTTTTACCGAAGGACCCTTATCCGCCCCACTATGCTTTATCGACCAGGGTCAACATATATCTTTATCGACTTTCACCGTAGGACCATTGTCCGCCCTCATCACAAATCTTCACGAACTTTCACCGTAGAACCATTATCTGTCCTCCATATACATAATGCAGCACATGCATATAAAAATAACCGTTCACGATCACAAAGACCACATAGGACCACATACCCGTCCTACAACATACGAGAATAAAACTAATCATAGTTTTATAAACATAAGATCACGTATGACCACGACGTTTCACGTACAATGCCAAAATCACGTAATCCATTCACATATTCCGTACTAAATAAACTAGAGTTATAAATGCACATAGCCATATAACCTCACAACATGATGCCACCCGCCACATAACCCGACACGACATCGCATGCCACACGCCTGTCATTCGATACCCGAACGACCCATCCACAAATCGGGATCTGTCCACACACCGGGATAACCAACACCTAATTCGGAGATCAACACCTGAACTTTCCTCAGACCGATTCTCACCAGAATCAAACCTTAAAATCGAACCACGGACCTACACATCCCGAACATAACCAACACGCACACAATCGTGCCACAACTCCTTAAATCTAACAATGCACGTCAATCCAAGGAAGGCATCTAAACGAAGCACCCGAGACCACAACACGACCCCCAAAAAGAATCCACAGGTATTTGAATCGACTAATTCCTATAAATTAGTCAATTGAATACCATAGGGCGCCAATAGAAAATCAAGAACCCAACCCAAACCATCAAAACCAACAGCCCCGAACTTCAGTCGACTGGACCTAACCCCCAGTCGACTGAAAAACACACTGAAAAAGCTAAAACGCCACAGAAGCACTGTCTAGTCGACTGACCTTCAAGGTCCAGTTGACTGAACCTCAAGAACAATGATCCAGTTGACTGAACTCATGGATCTAGTCCACTGAACCAGCCCAGAAATTGTTTTTAAGCTACGGGTTCCACCTCCAAACCCCGAATCGAAGCCTCCGAACACCCATACAACACCCTCGGACTTCCGCACGCCCAAGCTTAACCTTAAAACCACGAAAGAAACTCTCGAACCACGATTTCATCTACCAAAATCTACTAAAAACCAATTTTTAACCCAAAAACCCAACTTTTAAAAAAAATCAGATCTGCAGCTATCAGGCCGGTAAAAGTACATCCGATTACACATAGCACCCTTATAAAATTTACAGGTCTAGAAGCCTACCTCGGTGAGTTCAAAACTTAATGCCTCGATCCATGTGCAAAACTGAGTTTCATCAGAATAGAATTATGTTCGGATGTACGCGTAGACCACGACGCCAATAACAAGGATCGACAGTCTGATCGTCGAAAATCGAGCCCTAGGCCCCTATGAAGTTAGAGAGAAGGTAAAGAGAAAATAGAAAGCTTTGTGGAGAAGTGTTGAAAAAAATCTTTTTAAAAATATCTAGCTCCAGATATTTATAAGCCTCCAAAATATTTTTTTTAAATTTTTTTTGAAAATCACGCCACAATGACCCACGATCCCCTGGAACCTATCCCGCATGTATATGTAAGTCCGATCATGCATCAAAAGTAATAAAAATATGCTCAAACGAAAACATGTAACATGCATCCAAAAACGCTGAAAAAAGAAACGGGTCACGGTCTCACAGAAGGCGCCACATCTAGATCCAAGAAGAAGTACCTTAGCCAAATGGCCTCCTTGCCTGGTTCAGAAGCTGCCACGTACTCAGCCTCCATGGTGGAATCAACAATGCAGGACTGCTTGATACTCTCCCAACTTATAGCCTTACCTCTCAAGGTAAACACATATTCTGAGGTAAACTTACGGAAATATTTGTCTGACTAAAAGTTTGAGTTTGTGTACCCTAAAGGTATTAGACTATCTGCCGATGAACCATCATATAATCCTTAGTCCTTTTTAGGTACTTTATTATATTCTTTACCGCAGTTTAATGCTCCTATCTTGGGTTAAACTGATATATGCTAATCATACCACCGACAAAGCAGATGTCGGGTTTAGTACAAAGCATAGCATACATTAGATTTCATACTGTCAAAGTATAAGGAACCGTCTTCATTTTTTCTTTCTCATCAGGTGTCTTGGGACACTGATACTTGGATAGAGTGATTCCATGCATGAAAGGGAGAAACCCTTTCTTAAAATTCTGCATGTTAAAACGAGTAAAGATGTTATCGATATACTTTGCTCGTGACATGCCCAACATCTTTTGTTTTTGATCTCGCAAAAGTTTGATCCCAAGGATGTAACTGGCTTTTTTCAAATTTTTCATATCGAATTGCCCAGATAATCATATTTTATCGAAGATAATACCCCCACATCATTTTCGATGAGCAAGATTTTATCTACATAAAGTACTAGAAATACCATCACGCTTCCATTACACTTCTTGTACACACGGGACTCATCTGAATTTTGATCAAAACTATGAGACTTTATGGCTTGATTAAACCAAGTATTGCAATACCTTAATGCCTGCTTAAGTCTATAAATAGATCTTTTAAACTTGCACAACATGTGCTCCTTGACCTTTACTATGAAACCGTCTAGTTGTGCCATATAGATACACTCGACAAGACTTCCATTAAAAAAAGTTGTCTTGACATCTATTTGCCAAATTTTGTAATCGGAATGAGCCGCAATGGATAAGAGAATCTGAATAGACTTAAGCATGCCTACGGCGAAAAGATTTTCTCATAATCGATCCCTTATTTTTGAGTAAACCCTTTTGCAATAAGCCTAGCTTGGTTTCAATCTTTTCGTCTGCTCATCTCTTCCTCTTGTAGATCCATTTACATCCGATGAGTTTTATCTCTTCAGGTGGTTCTACAAATTCTTGAATTTGATTAGAATACATAGATTTCATCTCTGAATTCATAACCTTTTGCCAAATATCTGCATCTTTATCTTAGAGTGTTTTGTTGTAGTTGTAGGGTTCGGTATCTAGTTCTTCAGGGATCATGTCAAAAGACTTTTTCAAGAACATATACCGATCGGTTCCAACTTATCCGCGTTCTCTTTCAATACATTTTCTGAACACTCCCAAATTCAAATATGTCTCATACTAGGCTTGCGCCCGGTTCATAATTTTGTGGGAGTATAAGGTACTGATTTAGAAGGCACTAAGTTCATAATATAAGATGCTGTCTCTAATGTAAGTCCCCAAAATGAATTGAGTGAATTTGAATAACTCATCATTGATCTTACCATATTCATAAGAGTCATATTCCTTCTTTTTGTTACACTATTCTGCTGCAGAGTACCCAGTGCAATTAACTGTGATATAATTCCCTCTGACAACAAGTAGTCCCTAAACTTTCCAAAGAGGAACTCCCACCACAATCGGGTCGTAGTGATTTGATACTTTTTACCTAGGCGCTTCTCCACCTCCGCCATGAATTTTTTGAATTTCTCAAAATATTCAGACTTACGGTGCATCAGGTAAATGTATTCATACCTTGAGTAATCGTCAATGAAACTGATTAAGTACTCAAGACCATCTCTAGCCTGGATAATCATAGGACCACACACATTAGAGTGAACCAGTTCCAATCGTTCTTTAACTCTATAGCCTTTGACCGAGAAGGGCCTCTTAGTCATCTTACCCTCTAAGCAGGACTCACATATTGGAAGTTCCTCCACTTTCAATGAATTCAAAGGTCCATTTTCTATAAGTTTATTTATCTTTTTTAGATTAATATGACCCAAGCGTAAGTGCCAAAGAAACGTTTTCGGTCCTCCTCATTACCTTAAACTCACTTATCGATCCTCGCACGACCTTAAAATGCCCCTTTGCACCTTCGATCTTTCTCATGACCTTAAACTGACATATCGGTCCTCCTCATAACCTTAAATTGACTTGTCATTCCTCTCATGACCTTAAAATGCTCCTTTGAACATTCGGTCCTCCACATGACCTTAAAGTGACTTACTGGTCCTTACGCGACCTTAAAATGCCTCTTCGGTCCATCGGTCCTCTTCATGACTTTAAACTAACTCGTTGGTTCTCGCACGACCTAAAAATTTTCCCTTTATCTTTTCGATCCTTGACATGACCTAAAATTATCCCTAGCCTCATCGGTCCTCCTCATGACCTTAAAATGACGCATCGGTCCTTGCGTGACCTTAAACTTATGCCATAATAATCTAATCCTCTTTATGACCTTAAACTGACTTGTCGATCTCTGTATGACCTTAAACTGCCCTTAGCCCCATCTGTCCTTTCACGATCTAAAACTAATTGATGTTTTCTCGGTCTGTGTCGTAACCTTAAAACCTTTTTTGCATTGTACTTGTTAGCATTGCACCGTACTTGTCATGCATCATGATTAAGCCTGTTTGCATCATATGCATTGTCCCACGAATGATGATCGGTCTGATCCCCTGGAATAAGGGTATGTAGGAAGCTCAATGGAAATTCGGGTTTGACCATGTTCTTCTTCTTGTTTTGTTTGTGCCTAAGATTAGTGGCTTGTTCGATTAGTTTGTCTCTAGAGATTTGACATTTGCTTGCACCACGAGTTGCAACAAGCTCTGTCAAAGAGGGGCAAGTGTAGACACTCCATCTGACCAAGCCAAATTTTAGGCACCCATCTCGAATGTGCCCCAATGACGAAAGTATGAGAATCATGCTCAAGGATACCCCCAAGAAAGAAAAATCACAAATATGGCTCAAACTCCACAAATCCTAAAAATACCCTTTATGTACCTCTTAAAAACCATGGCCGCGATATTTCTTTGTTACAACCGGGAGATATTTTATTCCATTTTTCGCAGTAACCCTATTTTTGTCGTGGCCGCCTGTCTTTTGACTATTTTGTCATGGCTGCAACATTTGTTGCCAATGCTGTGTGTTTCATGCGTGACCAATAGCCTAAATATAATGTTTAAATCTCTTCTGTTTATTCTGTACTGCATGTTCACTACATGTTGGGGACAAAATCATTATTGCATGACCCTTAAAGTCTTATTTATTTGATTATCGCTTATTCGCATGTTTTATTCACTTTGCTTTGCTCAAACGATACTGTGGCATATCTAGAAATAACAACCAAGTTGCATGACCCTAGGAATCATAGTTAGAATTTTGTTTTATTGACTACTTTTGTCTGAACTCTCTTTAACCTCCCGTTCTATATATATTACCTTTAAAAAGTTTACAACAAAAACCAATATTGACAACGTAGAGGCCAACTTCACGGTTGGGTGCGAAATGTGCCTACCACCTTTCATTTTCGTACCCTAGCCCATAGACCCTATTTTTCTCTAGTTATATTTTTAAAAGACTCGTAGACTTCTTTTGTTTTTTTTAGTTTTTCTCAAAAATCAAGTGGCAACTCCATTTTCTAAAAAGAATGCTCATACATCTTGTACTTTTATTTTTTTTTAAAAGAAAAAAAATATTTTTTTAAATCAATAAATATTTGGTGCATCTTCAATGTGCTTCCCCAAAGCATCCGCAAGTGCATTAAGTGTATCAGCCGGCACACAGGCCTAAGTAAAGAAATAGGCACGCAGGCCCTCATGTATAAAGGAGAAAAGAAAAGAAAAAGGAAGCAGCAAGTGTCGTCACTCGCACTAAGTCCTCACCCTCTATTCTAAAACCCTAGTTATATGCGAAGCGTTCTCTATGTTCTACGTTTGTGAGACAATTCTTAGGTTTTTCAAGCCCTAGAGGACTAGACATTCCTCTCTTCTAAGTTCTAGAGGACTAGGCATCCCTCTTTTTCAAGCCCAAGAGGATTAGGTATACCTCTTTTTCCAAGCCCTAGAGGACAAGGCATACCTCTTTTCCAAGCTCTAGAAGACTAGGCATACATCTTTTCTCGAACCCTAGAGGACTAGACGTAGCTCTTTTTTAAGCCCTAAAGGACTAGGCATACCTTTTTTCAAGCTTTAGAGAACTAGGCATCCCTATCTTCCAAGCCCCAAAAGACTAGGCATACATCTTTTTCATGTTGGAGGCAAGAGTGTCAAAATCTTTATTTTTGTAGACGATTATCTAAAAAAATTAACTGGATGGACAAACGCCAAAATGGACTCTAAATAAAACTTTTGATGACGAACGATCAAAATAAAACCCGTGCATCTAAAGTTAATTTAGAAGAATACCTTTCAACCGGTCAAATCTTCAACTACGATTTGAATCTAAGTTGAAGCTCCTGTTAGATCTTATACTTTATTCCCTTATACGATTCTCGAATGTAGTGTGAGCTACGAACTATCGAGAACTCATACCGGCAGAACCTGGACAGCTTTATTCTTAAAAGACAAGTTATGAAACTAGTTTAGCCTACCAGCATATTTATAGAGCTACACCAGTGACCTAGAAAGTAATTATGAGTAAGACTTCTAGTAGAACACAGACACGTATCAGCAGTTTTCACAATTAAACAAATCTCATAGCAGTATCTGCAATTATGAAAAACCAGCAGCGGTATCTGCAATTGTCACGCGCCAAAACCCGGGGTCACGTGAAAATCCACTAAACACTAGTTTTAATAAAATAGAGTTTTATATCATCAAAACCATCTGTTGAATTAAAGGGAAAGCAGTCAATAAAACAATTGCCTTCAATATCAGGCATACTTAAAAGGAAAATTATAAAAGTCTTCTGCCACAGCGGGCACCGCCAAAGCTACACCTCATCCATATAATCATCACCTGAAAAAAGATTTGTACAGAAAATTCCACCCGTGAGCCGAAGCCCAATAGAAACAGACAATACAGCTGTAAAGCAGGAAATATGCAATCATATAGAATGGGAGAGTACTCAACCACAAGCCAAAAGGTTTTACGTCATAGAACCCTAAGTTTTCCACAAACCTCCAAAATAGTTTTTCCTTCACAACTAAGCATTTATACAATGCAAAACACATTTTATAGTTGAAGGAAAACAGTAATCAAAATATCGTTCCCTCACGGAATGTACCATCGTGGAAAAAGAAGAAGAATATGATCCTACGTACCGACTCTGTCACACAGAAAAATGTAGCAACTATAGACTCCTATCCATTACCCTAGACCCCAGCCATTCAAGACTCGCTAGATAATGAGAAGTTCTATACGGAGCACCATAACGTATCACTTAATTTACGGGTGACAACCCGAGGGAACTAAGCACCCAACGGTCTCAATTTACGGGGACTAACCCGAAGGACCTGAGTACCTACGCTGCGCACGTTTCAAGACTTACAACGAGAGCAACTCGTGCCATATACACGTCATCCTGCTATATTTAGATAATCTTCTAAAAAAACGAACCGTAGCCCAACTACGAAAAATCTTTTCACAAAAATATATTATACATGTATTTAGATCCATCCATGAACATGGAGATCAAACAAAACCATATCAAAATGTTTTTTTCCGTTTTCAAAAAAATATTTTAAAACCTGAGACTCAACCCCGAAGGCGAGCTCCAAACCTCCAAAACTTAAAATGTTGAGATTTCAATTAAACCCATCGTTTTCTAACAAAAACCACCGTCTTCCACCGTTTTCAAGAAAATCCTTTGAAAACCATCCAACCACAAGTCATATAATGTAATGAACTAAGAAAAGAGAAAAAATCCTTTTTACCCGAAAAACCAAGGTTTAAACATATATATGACATTTCATGTATTTTTTACCCGGTAAAAATACATATAATTACATACAACACCCTTATATAGCAGTAGGGTCTAGAATCCTACCTCGGCGAGTCGAAACTCAAAGCCTCAAAATCTGAACCACGTCGGAACAAGAATCTGATCGACCGAACACGAAGCTAGCAATGTGAATAGTAGGGATCCACAGGCTGATCATCAAAAACTAGGCTTAGGCAGGTCAAATATGTAGAGAGAAGACAGAGAGAATAGAAGAAATAAGCTTTTCCAAACATTCCATCCCCTGGAACTACTTATAGACTCGGCCAAAAGGCAGTTTAGTCGACTGAAGAGGCCACTTCAGTCGACTGAAGCTCCTCAAAAAACGTGAATCACCACAGTTCAGTCGATCGAACCTCCTGGTTCAGTCGGCCGAACTCAAGAAAACCAGTTCAGTCGACTGGAACAAGCCCTCTAGTCGACTGAACCCAAGGGTCTCAACTTACTATTTTTGGTCTTGGGATTTCTGTTCTAAGGCCAACCAAACAAGCCTAAATAAGGTCCGAGAAGGCGTAAAACACATCTATACATACTGCTCAACAATTCCAACACATAAATCATGCATCGATGATATATAACATGAAGAAAAACACGTCATCATTTATGTATATATCAAAATAAATCGGCATAGGGTCTCACAACTCTCCCTTCCTTAATGAATTTCTCCCCTAAATTCCCTACAAGGTCATAAGGTAAACAGGTCTGGGTATCTAGCACGCATCCTAGATTCAAGCTCCCAAGTCGCTTCCTCAACCTCGTGATGAAGCCACTGAACTTTGACATAAGCAATCGTTCTCCCCCACAACACTTGCTCATTTGTATCCAAAATCCTCACTAGGCATTCCTCATACGTGACATCCTCATCAACCTGCAGCTCAGCCCAATCTAACACATGTGAAGGACCAGGCTTGTAACTCCGAAGCATCGAAACGTGAAAGACGTTGTGCACAGATGCTAACTGAGGTGGCAAGGCCAAACAGTATGCTACCACCCCAATCCTCTCTAGGATCTCGAAGGGTCTAATAAAACGTGGTGATAGCTTCCCGCGACGACCAAATCTCATCAACCCTCTATGTGGTGAGACCTTAAAAAACACGTGATCTCCGACTGCAAACTCCAAAGGTCTCCTCCTTTGATCTGCATAACTCTTCTGGCGGCTCTGAGCTGTCATTAGACGTTGACGAATCACTATAATCTACCCCGTCGTCTCCCACGCGAGATCGGGCCCAAAATAGTGATCTCACCCACCTCTGTCCAACAAATAGGCGACCTACACGGTCTATCATATAGAGCCTCATACGGTGCCATTCCAATACTGGACTGGTAACTGTTGTATGCAAACTCTGCCAACAACATATGATCCTCCCAAGAACCTCAAAAATTAAGCACACAAGCTCTCAACGTGTCCTCTAAAATTTAGATGGTCCTCTTAGACTGACCGTCGGTCTGAGGAAGAAAAGCTGTACTAAAAGTCAAGCTCGTCCCTAAAGCTACCTGAAGACTCTGCCAAAAGCGCGATGTAAAGCGCGGGTCTTGATCAGAATCGATAGTCGCAGGTACTCCATGTAGTCGGACTATCTCTCGAATGTACAATCTACTCAATCTGTCCACTGGATCTCTCATTCGAATAGGGAGAAAGTGCACAGACTTTGTCAACCTATCAACCACAACCCAAATAGCATCATATCCCACCGACGATCGAAGAAGTCCTGATACGAAATCCATCATGATATTCTCCCACTCTCACTCAGATATAGGCAACGGCTGCAACAAGCCTGCTGGTCTCTGGTGTTCCACCTTTACTTGCTAACAAGTAAGGCATCGAGAAACAAACCAAATCACATCTCTCTTCATTCCCGTCCACTAGAACTAACGATGCAAGTCATGACACATCTTCGTGCCTCCCGAATGCACCGCAAGACATGAGTGATGAAACTCATGTAGCACCTCAGCACGGCACGACTTTGGCACAAACAGACGCCCTGTCAACCTCAAACTCTGATCTAAACCCACCGTCCATCCTGCTGTGTCCTTCCCACTAGCAATGTGATCTCGAATCATCTGAGCCTCCTGATCGGTCCACTGAGCCTCCAACACGCGTGCAACCAATGCGGGCTGTGAAGCTACTGAATACAAAGTCGCACCTTCCTCTGTCTCCCTGAGACACAAATCAAACCCCCCAACATCTCCAAGCATATCCCACTCTCGTCTAGCCACAAAAGCTAACGAACTATGAGATCTCCTGCCAAGCGCATCAGCTACAACATTTGCCTTACCTATACGGTACTGCAAATCAAAGTCGTAGTCCTCCAACAACTCTATCCATCTTCGTTGGCGAAGATTCAAGTCCTTCTGCGAAAACAAATACTTTAGGCTGTTGTGATCAAAGAAGACCTCGAAACGCTCACCATACAGATAGTGACGTCATGTCCTCAAGGCAAAGACCATGGATGCCAACTCTAGATCATGTGTTAGATAGTTCCTCTCGTGCGTCTTCAACTGCCGGGATCTATAAGCTACAACTTTGCCTTCCTGCATCAGAACGCAACCTAAACCCTCATGTGATGCGTCGCAGTACACGGTGTAACCTAAACCTCGCTTAGGAATAATCAACACTGGTGCACTGGTCAATCTCCTCTTCATCTCCTAGAAAGCTGACTCACAAGACTCACTCCACACAAAACTGACTCCCTTCCACGTCAGACGCGTCATTGGTGCTGCCAGCCTAGAGAAGTCCTTCACGAACTAACGATAATAACCCGCTAGACTCAAAAAACTGCGAATCTCATAAAGGTTCTTCGGTCGCTACCAATCCGTCACTGCATCTGTCTTCGTTGAGTCCACTGATACCCCATCCTTCGACACCACGTGCCCAAGGAATCTCATCTCTGTCATCCAGAACTCACACTTCTCGAACTTTACATACAAGCGATGTTCTCTCAGAAGCTATTGGACAGCATGCAGATGCTCCTCGTGCATCTCCCTCGTGGGTGAATAGACAAGAATTTCATCCACGAACATAACCACAAAACTGTCTAGATAAAGGTGGAAGATACGGTTCATCAGACTTATGAATGTAGCTGGAGCATTCGTCAGACCAAACACCATAACCAGAAACTCATAGTGACCATAATGAGTTCGAAAGGTGGTCTTCGCTATGTCCTCGTCCCTAATCCTCAGCTGATGATACCCCGACCTCAAGTCAATCTTCAAAAAGCAATGGAACCCCCTCAACTGATCAAACAAGTCGTCAATCCTCGGCATCGGATACTTATTCTTCACCGTTACCTGGTTCAACTTCCTGTAGTCTATACACAATCTCAACAAACCATCCTTCTTCTTCGCAAACAAAGCTAGAGCTCCCCACGACGACGTACTCGGCTGCATAAACCCCTTATCTAGCAACTCCTGCAACTGCAACTTGAGTTCTCTCAACTCAGCCAGTGCAAAGCGATATGATGGCATGGAGATGGGAGTCACTCCTAGAACAAGATCAATAGAGAACTCTACATCTCGACTAGGCGGCAACTCAAATAAATCATCAGGAAAGACATCTAGGTACTCAAAGACCACAGGGGGTAACACTCCTCGAACTCCAACCAGCCCATCCAACCTGAGCGTAGAAAAGAGAAAACCCAAATCTCCTCGAACCCAGGCAACACTGGGCATAGACATCAAGCTCTCATCCCGATCACCCACAAAGTAAAAATAGTCACCTTTTGGCGTACAGATCGACACTCTCCGTCGCTCACAATCTATAAAAGAATGGTAGGTAGTCACCCAATCCATCCCTAGGATGACGTCGAACGTGGTAATGTCTAGAATAACAAAGTCAAACTCTAAACAACAACCGGTGACTTCCAACAGGCAGGATCTACAGACAAGATTCAACGTCACATTCCCACTGACTGGGGTCTCTACGCTCATAGTACCACCCAACCAGTCCATGTCCAACCCCAAAACAGATGCAAAATCAGATGATATAAATGAATGTGATGCTCCGGTGTCGATAAGAACACTGACCCATGATCTAGAGACTAGAAAAGTACCTCTGATCATGGCTGGTGTAACAGCAGCATCAGATGTAACTGGTGCTTCGGAAACACTGCGATCAGCAATAACATAAGCCTTGACCTGTGGCAGTCTAGTTTACCCACCATAAGCCTGAGTCGTCGGCTGTCTCACAAACTCAGCTGAAGTACCTCCCACTACAAACCTAGAAGCCTGATCCCGAGGTTGTTGCGAAGCCTGTCACCTCTGTACATCCGAAGCAGCTGGCGCTCCTATCGCACCCTAGACATTTCCCTCTCTGGGACGGTCTACGAAAGTGCCCGAACTTACCACACCCAAAACAGATAGGTGGGTCTCTCGCCGGTGACTGGACTTGTGCCGAACTCTGAGCCTAGTCCTTCTGCAGGCACTCAACTGCACGATATCTCGGCTATCAACATCGATAATAGATCAATCTTCTCTGCTCTGGCCTTCCTGTCAAAGCCACGTAAGGTGTAGGTGCAGACGACTACGGCTGATACAACCTAGTAAAATGAGAACTAGGTCCAGACAACCTCTAGCACTTGTTCCTGCACCCATGAAGCTGTGTGTCCTCACTGCCCTGCTGGTTCTTACCCTCTCTAACCCTGTGACTGTCTGCCAACGAGTTCTCTACCCTGATAGCAGCTTCCACCAGCTTGATGTACACCTCCACATCCAGAGCTGCAACCCTATCCATGATAGCAGGTCAAAGTCCCCTCTCAGACCTCCGAGTACGTAACTCCTCTGTCGATACCATCTCTGGTGTAAAGCGCGACAGATTCGCGAATTTGGCCTCATACTGGACCACAGACAGATTCTCCTGAACAAGGGAAAGGAACTCCTCTCGGTAAGTATCCCTCGAAGATCTCAGAAAATACGTCACCAAGAAGACTCTCGTGAAAGCAGCCCACGTCTCATCCACAGTGGTCTTGGCGAACTTCCACCACTCCCTAGCATCTTCCCGCAGTTGGAACGCCGCCAACTTTACCCGCAAAGCATCCCCCTCGATATCTAGAGTATCAAAGATCGATGTGATCACTTTCAATCACTCAGTAGAAACTTTGGGGTCCGGCTCCACAGAAAAGGTTGGAGGATCCAACCACCGAAACTCCCTCATAGCCACAGAAGCCCTTGGCTCAAGAACCTGTACACTAGCCCTGGTCACTTCTGCAATAGCTAGCATAGTGGCAAGCATCTCCTGGACAACTTCAGCATCGCCCACTTGTTCTTATGGGGCATGAACGTCTCCCTCTTCTAGAACCTGAACATAAGCACGACCTCGGCCACGGCCTCGGCCACGACCCCGTCCCCGCGCTCCCCGCGTAGACATAGTTCTATAGGTAGCAATATAAACAGGATAAGCTTTCCTACAACATGTTACTACGTAACAAAAACACATAACGCACATAAGCATGCTATCACGTAGCCACGTAAGGTTATAAACACACATCTAACATACCGAAGAGAACTAATAAGACTGACTCATCCATTTAGATAACCTATTCAGATTACCTGCTAAAAAGCACGTCGGCCAAACGCGTTTCTAACTTGGCTTCCAAATCTGTTATTCCGAACGCCCCAAGACAAGACTTCTCAATCCTGAGATTAAATCTCCATACCCACATATACACAACTATCATGCTCAGAAAGCTATTAACATGTTATAAATCAACGTTTAAACACATGCAAGCAAGCATACACAATCAACCTCACCAGATGATAAACCCCTTTTCCCATGACTCTTAGGTATTCGAACCCAGAGCTCTGATACCAAATTGTCACGCCCCAAAACCTGGGGTCACGTGAAAATCCACCAAATACCAGTTTTAATAAAATAGAGTTTTATATCATCAAAATCATCTGTTGAAATAAAGGAAAAACCCAAAAAAGATACATCTCTCATAAAGAAAAACATACAGTTCCAGCATGCATACAGTATTTCGCCTTATGGAGTACAACAACTACCTTCAAGATCAGGCATACACAAAAGGAAAACTATAAAAGTCTTCTGCCACCGCGAGCACCGCCAAAGCTACACCTCATCCATATCATCATCACCTGAAAAAGGTTTTGTACAGAAAATCCCACCTGTGAGCCGAAGCCCAATAAAAATAGACAATAGAACTGTAAAGCAGGAAATATGCAATCATATAGAGTGGGAGCGTACTCAACCACAAGCCCAAAGGTTTTATATCATAAAATCCCAAGTTTCCCACAAATCCCCAAAACAGTTTTCCCTTAACAACTAAGCATTTATACAATGCAAAACACATTTTACAGTTGAAGGAAAACAGTAATCAAAACATCATTTCCTCACAGACTGTACCATCGTGGAAAAAGAAGAAGAATATGATCCTGCGTACGGACTCTTTCACACAGACAAATGTAGCAACTATAAACTCATGTCCATTACCCTAGACCCCAGCCATTCAAAACTCGCTAGATAATGACAAGTTCTATGCGAAGCACCATAACGAATCACTTAATTTACGGGCGATAACCCGAGGGAACTAAACACCCAACCGTCTCAATTTACAGGGACTAACCCGAAGGACCTGAATACCTACGCTGCGCACGTTTCTGAACTTATACCGAGAGCAACTCGTGCTAAATACACGTCATCCCAGTACATCTAGATAATCTTCTAAAAAAAGGAACCGTAGCTCAATTATAAAAAATATTTCCACAAAAATACATTGTACATGTATTTAGATCCATCCATCAACATGGAGATCAAACAAAAACATTTCAAAATGTTTTTCCCCACTTTCAACCAAACGTTTCAAAACGTGATACTAAACCCCGAAGGCGAGCTCCAAACCTCCAAAACATAAAATGTTGAGATTTCAATTAAACCCATCGTTTTCCAACAAAAACCACCGTCTTTCACCGTTTTCAAGAAAACCCTTTGAAAACCATCCAACCACAAGTCATATAATGTAATGAACCAAGAAAAGCAAAAAATATGCTTTTTACGCGAAAAACCAAGGTTTAAACATATATATGACAATTCATGTACTTTTTATCTGGTAAAAATACATATAATTACATACAACACCCTTATACAGCAGTAGGGTCTAGAATCCTACCTTGGTGAGTCAAAACTCAAAGCCTCAAAATTCGAACCACGTCGAAATAAGAATCTGATCGGGCGAACACGAAGCTAGCAACGTGAATAGCAGGGCTCCACAAGCTAATCGTCAAAAACTAGGCTCGGGCAGGTCAAATATGTTGAGAGAAGGCAGATAGAATGGAAGAAATAAGCTTTTCCAAACATTCAAGCCCTTGGAACTACTTATAGACTCGGCCAAAAGGCAGTTCAGTCGACTGAAGAGGCCATTTTCGTCGACTGAAGCTCCTCGAAAAATGTGAACCGCCACAATTCAGTTGACCAAACCTCCTGGTTCAGTCGACCGAACTCAAGAAAACCAGTTCAGTCGACTAGACCAAGCCGTCTAGTCGACCGAACCCAAGGGTCTCACCCTACTATTTTTTGTCTCAGAATTTCTATTCTAAGGCTAACCAAACAAGCCTAAACGAGGTCTAAGAAGGCATAAAATACATCTGTACATGCTGTTCTATAACTCCAAAACATAAATCATGCATCGATGATATATAACATGAAGTAAAACACGTTATCATTTATATATATATCAAAATAAAATGGTACAGGGTCTCACAGCAATTTTCATAAAATACTGAATTACAGTTCACACCACTGAAGAACTATAATTGCACTCTAACTCATAATCTCAAGACTATATAGTATTGAATTCCTGTTATTAAATGTTTACCATTTAACCCCACGTTAATATTTTCAATACCCATCAATTAAATTTAATTACTGATAATTTAATTTAATCAGCATCTTGATATTCCTTAAGCATTTTTGCTTAACTTATTTGACTACCAAATAATTAAATTCACCTGCTGGGTTTGGCCCGGTCAAGACTTATAAGCTTCTTTAAGAGTGTATCGTCAATCCCGATCTTTCGAGACGTGAATTCCGTCAATAATTAATATTCACCATATAAATAATATCGCTATTCAATTCACCGAAAATATAGACCCATGTAAGATCGCACCCTCTAATGAATTAAAATACTAAATATTAAATATATGCAAATTAATAATTATTTCAAGATTAAGAGGATAAGCACTATTCATAATAATCTTGTGGTATGAATTAATTTATATAGTCAGTATAAAATTAATAACCCTAAATATCCCGTTCAATACACACGAAGTGTACAGACATAGAGAGTCAGAATAATAGATGACGCTATTATCTGTTTCTCGTAACCAAGACAGTCCTACTAAAACTCTGTGTCACAGTCGTATCAATGGTATGTTCATTTTCATCTAAACTGTGAATATAAAACTTATATTCTGCAAGAACCTAAAATCTAATTTTCTGTGTGCAAAACGTACTTTACAAACAGAATAAATAGTATATAGAATATTGAACATCCATGTATAACATTAAAGAAATGACTATCAAAAGTCTTAGTCGGTCAGCTCTTTGTAAAGGAATTACAAGGTTGTCTCCTGATACAATCTGCATCATAGCAACATCACCCCTCTATACAATTTCTTGTATCATATGATACTTACGCTCAATGTGTTTTTCTTTCTTATGGATTCTTGGTTCCTTTTAGTTTGCAATCGCTCCGCTATTATCACAATAAAGTGTAATAGCCGATTGAACTGAAGGCACCACATTTAGATCCAACAAGAAGTTTTTGAGCCAAACATCCTCTTTTGCTGCTTCATAAGCTGCCAGGTACTCAGCCTCCATGGTGAAATCAACAATGCAAGATTGCTTGATACTTCTTCAACTTATAGCTCCACCTCCTAAGGTAAACATATATCCTAAGGTAGACTTACGAGAATCCTTGTCAGACTAGAAATCTGAGTCAGTGTACCCCAAAGGTACTAGACTGTCTTCTTGGTAAACAAATATATAATTCTTAATCCTTTTCAGGTACTTAATTATATTCTTTACCGCAGTCCAATACTCTTGCCCTGGGTTAGACTGATATGTGCTAACCATGCCAACGACAAAGAAGATGTCGAGTCTAGTGCAAAGCATAGTATACATGAGGCTTTCTACTGCCGAAACATAAGAAACTGCCTTCATCTTCTCTATCTCATCAGGTGTCTTAGAACACTAATTCTTGGATAAAGTGATTCCATACCTGAAAGGGAGAAACCATTTCTTGGAATCCCGCATGCTAAAACGAGCAAGGATATCATCGATACACTTTGCTTGTGCTAAGCCAAACATCCTTTGTTTTTGATCTCGCACAAGTTTGATTCCAAGGACGTGACTGGCTTCTCCCAAGTCTTTCATATCGAGCTGCCCAGATAACCATTCTTTAACCGTAGATAATGGCCCACATCATTTTTGATGAGCAAGATATCTTCTACATAAAGTACTAGAAAGATCACCACACTTCTGTTATGCTTTCTGTACACATAAGACTCATTCAGACTCTAATCAAAATCATAAGACTTTATGGCTTGGTCAAACTGAGTGTTATAAGACCTCAATGCCTGCTTAAGTCCATAAATGGATCTCTTAAGCTTACACAACATGTGTTCCTGGCCCTTTACAATGAATTCGTCTGGTTGTATCATATAGATACACTGATCATGACTTCCATTAACAAAAGCTGTCTTGACATCCATTTGCCAGATTTCGTAATTGAAATGTGCAGCAATAGATAAGAGAATTCGAATAGACTTAAGCATGGCTACTAGAGAAAAAGAGTTCTCATAATCGATTCCTTCTTTCTGAGTGAACCCTTTAGTAACAAGCATAGCTTTGAAGGTTTCAACATTTCCATCTACTTCTCTCTTCTTCTTGTAGATCCACTTGCATCCAATAGGTTTTATCCCTTCGGGTGGTTCTACAAGTTTCCAGACCTAATTGGAATACATAGATTTCATCTATAAATTTATAGCCATTTGCCAAATATCTGCATATTTATCTTGAAGTGCTTCATTGTAGTTACAAGGCTTAGTATCTGGTTCTACCGGGATCATGTCAAAAGACTCCCAAGAACATATACTAGTCAGGTTGATGAACAATCCTCCCACTACGACGAGGCACTATCTGTGTCTGTGTACTGGTAGTAACACGTTGTGTAGAATCAGAACCATGTGCATCAGTACCCTGTTCTTGATTTGCACCTGTCCCGATAATCCTATTCTTTCTTTCTGCTACACCATTCTGCTGTGGAGTGCCAGGTGCAGTCAACTAGGATGTAATCCTCTATGATGACAAGTAGTCCTTAAACTCTCCAAAGAGGTATTCTCTACCATGGTCGCATTGTAGTGATTTGATACTTTTACTTAGACGCTTATCTGTCTCCGTCTTGAATTCTTTGAATTTCTCAAAGCATTTAGACTTACGGTGCATCAGGCAAATGTATTCATACCTTGAGTAGTCATCAATGAAACTGACGAAGTACTGAAAGCCACATCTAACTCGGATTATCATAGGACCACACACATCGGAATGAACGAGCTCTAACGGTTCTTTAGCTCTATAGCCTTTGGCCGAAAATGGTCTTTTGGTCATCTTACCCTCTAAGAAAAATTCACAAACTGGAATTGCCTCTATTTCCAATAAACTCAAAGGTCCATATGCTACCAGTCTATTTATCCTTTTTAGATTAATATGACCCAAGTAGAAGTGCCAAAGAAATGCTTAGTTTATTAAAGAAGGAAATTTTCTCTTATATGGTAAATTAGATGTGTTATTTATTTCAGTTAGTTGCAGTATAAGAGAGATTGAAGTAATAACATAAAGATCATCCACCAATGTACCAAAATAGATAGCATATTTAATATCCTTAATAACCACAGAGTTATTAAAATAAACTACATATCCGTCTTTAGTCAATCTAGAAACGAAAATTAAATTCTTTCTAATGACGGCTGCATAAAGACTATCTCTCAATATTATAGACTATTGCGACTACTGTTACCTTTATAATATTACCCATATGCAGGTAAATCTCTCTATCACTAAGTTGTCAAATTTTCTAAAACCCCTGCAAAGAAATTCCAGACATGATTAGTGGCTCTTGTATCTACACACCAGGTATCAGTAGATAACACCGTTAAACATATTTTCACAATCAGTGAAGAGAAATTATCCTATTTGTTCTGCCTTCTGAGAGATACTAGGCATAACTTTTTTCAGTGTCGTGTCTGGTTACAGTGAAAACATCTACCTTTCAGCTTTTTCACACTAATCCATGGCCCACTAACTACCTTGGAAACTGCCTTCCTCTTTTTGGACTTTTTTCTTCTTCGTGCCTTTCAGCTCAGAGAATTAACCTTTTTAAGAAATAAATACATTTTCTAGTATTGAAGAAATGCAATTAGTAGTTAAAGTTATATCCATGTTACTTTTTTAGTCAAATAAATTATAACAACCTGACTCAAACCCTAGTATTAGCGACGGATAGATGATGAGAACTTAGGTCGCTACACGAATTGAAGAAACCCTAATTAACCCAAAAACCCTAATTTGACACGAAAATCCTAAAAAGACCAAATACTCATAGTCAAAGCCCTAATACTCAGAAAAATCCCATGATAGTTTAGATTAAGTAAATAATATAAAATATAAAATTAAAAATTAAAAATTCTCATAATTAGGGTCAAATAATCATTTTTCCACTAGTATAATAAAAAAAATTTAAAATCTAAAATTTAACACATGGACACCCAAAATCAGATATTTATATACAATTAATTAATAAAAAACAAAATAACAACAAAAATAACCAAATTACTCTTGCATGGCCAGCCACCTAAGGAATTGTGCCTAGAAAGTTACTTTTTTCCTTTTTAAGCTTAAAAATGAAAAAAAATATATTAATTAAGCATTATTTTAACCTAATACTTTTTATATAAGTAATATATATAATAATATAATAATATAGTTCAACAAAAGCAAACAAATAATTACTTAAAATTTCTACATAATAAATAAGTCAAAAAGTAAATTCTTGTCAAACTAGCTTAATTTAACTTAAAATCCTACACCAATTGAATTAATTGCTATCAAAATTATGATAAATCATGGGGAGACTAAATTAATTATACATACATTAATATAATAGATTTTAGTAGGTTGAGATATTAAAAAGATACATAAAATTTATATTTTATACATTTTCTTTCACAAAATAGTGCCAAAATATAATTTAAAACCCTAAAATAATGCAAATTGAACTCTTGAGCCACCCAAACTTGCCATTGCCAAACCCCACCTACCAAATATGATTTTTGCATGTCTCAAATAGCACCCAATAGGAATTGAAAAATAAAGCTTCCAAGCAATTATTATATCTCTATTGTATTTTTATTATAAAAGCATGCCAAACACCCTTCTCGTCCATACATTTTTGGCTGAGAGAGTGAGAGACCAAAATTTTCTAAGTGTTTTCAAAGAAGAAGGAGAGAAGAAGAAAGAGGGAAGAAAGAGAAAAGAAAGAAAGGATCAAGGAGGAAGCATTAAACTTAAGCTCCATTCTCCTACAATCTTTTGAGCATCAAAAGAGGTAAGTAAATTCCTTAAAACCTTTTGATATTCTCTCATGAAATAGCCCTCAATTCATCTTTATAAGCAACCCTAAGAAAGATTCAGTGACTGACATAACTCTTTGTCGCACATTTTTATGAGACCAAAAACCTAAATTTTTAGAAGCCAAATCCAAAAGTGGTGAACATGAAAATGTATCTAATATATTAAACTAAATACTGAGCAAAAATTAGCTCAAAATATCCTTCGATTATACCCCAAAGGTCTTGAGTATTCTCTGTTAAAAACCCATTTTGCAGACTTTTTTTAGGCTGATAGAACCCTTTTATGAATTGGCCAAAATCACTAACGTTTTCCAAACAAGTTATCTTAGTAGAAAACATGAAACTTATAGGGAACACTTTAAAATAAAACCTCACCAAAAATCAAATGTATATCCCTTGAATTGATGGCCCAAAATCGTGGCCAGTAGAGGCCCAATTTATGTGTTTTTCTCTGTAAAATGCTGAACGATTTTCACTCAAATAAAATAAATAAACTTTTTTCCTTAAGATCTGACGTTAGTGTTAAACATGATAGTTGTAGAAAATATTTTTATCTAATTGGTGTTCAAATTTTAGAAATTAAATTCATGCCTAGGTATTTCAAAACACTGTCGCAACGTTAAAATTGGCAAATGAATATTTACCTGAATTTGGCTAAGTGTACGAATGGTGTGTTACCTTGTGAAACTTGAATCAATGGACTTTATATGAACTTGGTGAATAATTGGTGTATGAAAATGATAATTTTGATGAAATGAATCCATACAGATAGTTTGATCCTATGTCACATAAGTCATGGTTTATACTTTGCATGCTTGTACTATATGCTTTAGCAGAATGTACCTTGTGCCATACCATACTTACATGCCATGTTATAATTAATTGTACACGAGAAGCATATCGCACATCATCAGCATTCATATAATGCATCTTGGGTCCCTTTTGTACCTTTCATTGTGCATTGGGTTATATGAAAATCGTTCTTTCTGTGGTTTTGGATCTAGGGTGTCCCTGGTTACCATATTCAAAAATGAAATGGGAGGTTTTTATTATAAAAAGGGGGATTAGGCACCATGGGTTCGTCACTAGCTTTAATTAGACTTTGGGTTGGCACCTAATGAGTATCATTGCCCTTTAGTGGGATCGGTTGGCCTGGAATAAGAATGGGTAAAATTAGATAAAGGCCAATCCCCACACCGTTGCCATTGTATAAAACGACTAAGACATGTAGCCGAGGTGAGAGTTTACCTTTCACAATGAGGCGAGAATAGGTTCGGTGATCAAATTCCCATCAAGTCTATTCTGTAATTCCCGGCATGGAATTCATGATATTGTTCTAGAAGTACATTGGGTTGGGCAACTACATTGCATTCATCTGCATTACGCACTCACACAAATGTTCTTATATATGCTTGCCCTGCTGAGAATGGTAGATTATCTGTCTCTTTACCCTTAAATTTGTATTGGATATTATAGGATATGTATTGTAGGATATTTAGTTGTGAGTTTTTCAGACGATTTAGAGAATTTGCTTCTAGGCTTCGGCTCATGGCATTCGTGCCACAGGTGAAGAAGAAGGACCATTTGAAGAAGGCGTGTTCGTTGGAGAAGAGAACTTTAAGGAAAGGGGAGAGTGGCAGGAGCCAGCTAACCCCAACAATGCAGCTTGAAGATGTAGAATCTTCTCTTTTTGATTTTTTGTTCAGTTTTTCATGGACATATTATAACTTTTGTTAAATTTTCTAGATGACTGTAATTATTAAGTATTTTGAACAAGTTCTGAACCTTAATGATGTAGTAATTATCGTATGTAATTATAAATGCATGGCTAAAATATCTCCCTTATTTATAATTACGTATGTTCCGACGTGCCCGGAGGATGGGGCGTCACAAAATTGGGTCCCATAAATTTATTTTCTTTGAGTATTAAAGCGAGTGACTTGAAAGCCATTTTAATCTTGAAAATTATATAATTAAAATACTGTTAATTATAATGAGCAAAACTTTGAATTCATTTTAATTCGGTTCCCTCTACCATTTTAAAATTAATTCACCAGCAGCCTGAAAATCTGAGAACAGCATGCATCACTGGAAGGACGTCTACTATCCTTCATAAGACCAGACAGGCCAATTCTTTTTAATTTTACTATCTAGGTAACTGCCATTGCCAAGTAAAATTAAATAGCTAACATAGTTTCGGACCAATATATAATAGTAGTGACCAAGTTGGAGAGAATACTATTATATACAGCTAAGTGTAAACCATTACCTAATCCCAAATCGATCGCTTCGCAATGAACCCTTCAGTTAGAGAAGTAATCCACACTAACAAATATCCAAAATTATCCCTAAAAGATGTTTGTACTTGCAATACCGCAATTAATCTGTCCGCTAGGGAGAAAAGTCTTACTGATGATACGCAGAGTTTAATTGCTTTGCCTACAAACTATTGATGGAGACCGCGAAATTTATCTGTGAATAAATTTTTTCTCCGACTTAGATTTTTAAAACTTTTTTAAGGGTTATAAAAATTTTATTTAATTAAAATAAATTTATTAATTTTAAAAATCACAAGATCTTAAAGAATCAAATATCTTTTCGTGTACACGATTCCAAAAATTCTAATTTGCTAAACCATCTTTTCGTGTTTGAATGCATCACAAATAAAATTTAATAAATACACAGTTTTTCTTCCAGCTTTTCAGCTAAAGTATTAATTAAAAGTATTTATTTATATTATTTTTTGTTTCATATTTTTTGAAAAATAATAATTTATTTTTATTAAGTATTTTTCAATTTAATTAATACAAAATTCGGAATTAATTCTCATGTTTTTCTAAGATATTCGATTTTATAAAAAATTATCTTAAACGTGATATTTTATAAAAAAAAATAAAATATGTAAAGTTTTACCATTTAATTAAAAAAACTTAATTTTATTTTTTATTATAAAATATTTTAATTAAAATTAAAATTTTGAATTAATTAAATTAACTGGATAAATAAAACAAATATGCAATCATCCACGCAGTTCATTTATATATAAACACGATGCATATAACCCGATTTTATGATCTAAGTGAAACACTGAAACGTTTCAGTCTCCCAAAGAGAATAAGCTGTATCAATCATTATGCACCTCTAATTCATTGTCCTGATTGTATCAGGTTTCTCTGGATATTATATGATATCTCAATACATATAATATCAGTCCTGTATCTATCAGAAAACACTTCAAAATAGCCCCCGGAGAGAGAAAACAGCCGACCACCACCAGCCACCGCAGCCACCACCTTGCCGCCGCCTTCAGGCGGCTCTTACTGCTTCATTCGAGCTCTATTTTTTATTAACTTTATACCATTGAAAAGCTCTCAAAATGTAAAATTTTTTTGTCAAAATTTTTTCTCGAAACCAGTACAAAAAATGGCCAAGACAATGGCCCGAACCACAAAAAAATGCTGCTACTCACCACAGCACTACGCTGCCAATTTTTTGAAGCTTTCTCGACGTCAACATCCACTCTTTTTTTGACGTACTTTATATCAAAAAAAAGATCTTAAAAATTAATATTTTTCTATCAAAAAATCTGCTCAAAATCAGCCCAAAATGGTTGGAAAACTGCCTGGAAGCCACTGCCACTGCCCACTAGCACCGCCGCACAAACTGCTGCCCATTTGGGCTTTTTTGGATGGTTCTTTGGTGTCTACTTTTCCTAAAAAAATAACTCAAATATCCATCCATATAATGCTTCAAAGAACGCCTCGAAAACTATCCAACAAAGTCCTAAAAAATAGCCCTGAACCAATCGTTGTAGTGCCGTTGCCACACAAAAAAAACAGCTGTTGCTTTTGCCTTTTTTCATAAACTGTTTGGTCCAATTTTTTCTAATTTTTGGACAGTTCTTAAGGTATATTTTATTTCTATTTGATGCCTAAAAAACTGCTCAAAAAATAACCCAAAACATTATCAAAACTGTCGTCGAACCGCCACAGGCAAAGCCGCCGGAACCAGGCTATTTTGTTGATTTTTCCTCGCTGTTTTTAGATTTTTATGCTATTTTTTATGCATAAATACCGCAGAAAACTCACCGAAATAAACCATTTAAAATCATTAAAAACTTACTGCGATCCATGGCCCATAAAAACTAAAACCATCGCCGGTACCACTTATGTTCTTCGTGTTCTTGGTTATATTCAACATGTTCTTAAATAATCTAAACAGATATTTTAAGAATAGAAATTAGCAATTACATCGACCTTATATTCCAAAGGCTTACATTCGATCTATCACGGTCAACCCTCGTGATTAAAAAAATAATCATCATTCACATCATTCAATCAAAAATGAAAAATATATGACGATCATAAAATCGAAATTAGAACACCTGCAAAATAAAGTTAGCAACAGTTGTAAAATTATTCGACCCCGATAACCAAAAATAGAAAACAAAACGGCTTTAATACCAATTATTGGAAGCAACACTGCCAACATTTTTATTTTTGTAAATGATTATCTGAAAAAATTAACTGGACGGGTAAACACCAAAACGGGCTCCAAATAAAACTTTTAATGACGAAAGATCAAAATAAAACTCGTGCATCCGAAGTTAATTTAGAAGAATACCTTTTAACTAGTCGAATCTCCAACTACGATTTGAATCCGAGTTGAAGCTTCTATTAGATCTTCTACTGTATTCTTTTATGCGATTCTCGAACGTAGTGTGGGCTACGAACTATCAAGAACTCGTACCGGCAGAACTTAGATAGCTTTAGTCTTAAAAGACAAGTTATGAAACTAGTTCAGTCTATCTGCATATTTATAGAATTACAGTAGGGACCTGGGCAGTATTTATGAGTAAGACTTCCAATAGAACACAAACACGTATCAGCAATTTTCGCAATTAAAAAAACTTCATAGCGGTATCTACAATTATGAAAAACCAACAGCAGTATCTGTAATTTTCATAAAACACTGAATTATAGTTTACACCACTAAAGAACTACAATTTCACCCTGACCCGTAATCTCGAAATCATATAGTATTGAGCTCCTGTTATTAAATACCTACAATTTCTCTCCACGTTAAAATTTTTGATACCCGCCAATTAAATTTAATTACTGACAATTTAATTTAATCGGTATCTTGATATTTCTTAAACCCTTCTACTTAATTTATTTAACCACCGGATAATCAAATTCACCTGAAGGGTTTGCCCCGGTCAAAACTTATATGCTTCCTTAATGGTGTATCGTTAATTCCGTTCTTTCGGGATGCGAATTCTGTCAATAATTAATATTCACCATATAAATAATATTTCTATCAAACTCATCAAAAATATAGACTCATCGAAAATAAATCAAAATAACGAATATTAAATATACACAAATTAATAATTATTTTAGGATTAAGAGGATAAACACTATTCATAATAACCTTGAAGTGTGAATTAATTTATATAGTCAATATAAAATTAATTATCCCAAATGTCCCATTCAATACACACGAAGTATATTGGCACAAAGAGTCAAAACAATAGATGACACTATTATCTGTTCCCCATAAACAAAACAGTCCTACTAAAACTGTGTCACAGTCATACCGATGGTATATCCATTTTCATTTAAATTGTGAATATAAAACTTATATTTTGCAAGCTATACTCTACACACTGATTAAATATTATACTGAATATTAGGCATCTATGCATAACATTAAAAAATGATATACATACATTGCTCAAAAAGATTCTCATAAAATGAAAAAATTAATGTTATTAAAATAAAATTAAATACTAAAAACATAATTTTCAATATACCTACCCTAACATTCTAAGCCATAGAGGACTAAGCATACCTCTTTTCCAAGCTCTAAAGGACTAGCCATCCCTCGTATCCCAAGCCCTGGAGAACTGGGCATCCCTCTCATCTAAGCCCTAAGGACTAGGCTTCCCATTTTTTTTCTAAGCCTATGAAGACTAGGCATACCTCTCCTCTAAAACCCTAGTCATACGCGAAGTGTTGTCTTGGTCCTAAGCTCGCGAGACGATCTTAGATTTTTCAAGCCTCAGTGTTCTAAGCACTCTAAGCTCTACTTCCCAAGCACCTCTAGTGGAGTTCTTAAAATTTTTGGATTGTTGATTACTTCTTCAGGTCCTGACTTGACCTTTTGAAGTTCTTATGTTTTGCATCATGCCTTGTACCTGTACCATATTTTGCATCAATCATGCATATCATGATTAGCTTGTTTGCATCATATGCATTGCCCCATAAACTACGATCGGTCTGATCCGTTGTAATAGGGGTAGGTAGGAAGCTCGATAGAAATTTGAGTTCGACCATGCTTTTTTTGCATGTTTTGTTTGTGCCTAAGATTGGCGGCTTATTTAATCGGTTTGTCTCTAAACCTTTGATATTTACTTGCACCACAAGTTGTTGCAAGTTCTGTCAAAGAGGGGCAACTGTAGACACCTCAATTTGACCAAACCGATTCTTATGCACCAGTCCTAAATATGCCCCAATGACGAAAGTATGAGAATCATGCTTAAAGATACTTTAAAGCAAGTAAGATCACGAATATGGGTCAAAACTCTAAAACACGCTTCAGGCCATGACATTCTCTTTGTCACGACCCTCACCTTTTTGACAACCCTAGAACAGGCTGTCCTTGCTCTCACGGCCGTAACCTTTTTGAATTCCTAAACCAATCTGTGACTTTTTTTGTCACGACCGTTTATTTGCTTATAGGTCGTGACTTTCAAAAGTCGCATCTGTTCTTTTCACCATTATAAACGTAGCGGCCGGTACTATTATCCCTTTTTTGACAAATGGCAACATCCCAGATAGGGTTTGTGTTGCTCACCAGGCGGCGATTCTAAATAAAATAAGAGAGAGACATATCTAGAGACCCAAACTCTATCAAAATTCTCCCTCATTCGATATTCTCTCACCCATCTTATACTTCTTGAGCCCCATTCGTGGTCTTGCTTGCCTCATAGGGGTTCTTAGACCACATATATTGGCTTAGAGGTATCATATTCTCACCACCAAGGGGCCATTCGAGGTGGATATTCACACGAGGTAACTTTTAGATCCTTCGACTCTTCTTAAACCCTCATCTTCTTCCCCTAAGGTTGTTGTGGATTAGGTTTACATTGTTTTATTTCTTATTTATTGTTCATTTCAATGTAAATATTCATTTCCTCCAAGTTTTTCATTATTAGTAGTATATTTATAACCCTCTGTCTCGTATATTCACAGTTATTTATGTTATGTTTCGATGCTCAGAAGCACACTGATCACATCAAAAACTTTCTGAGGTTCTGAAACATGACAGCCGCGACCTTATTATGTCACAATCGTCTGTTTTGTTAAACCCATAGTTACAGCCATATTCTTTTTATAGGCACTGATACATTTATGCCTCTCTACATAAATGGCCGCAACATGTTACGACGTGACATTGTTTTAAGGCCAAAAATATAAGAACCCTCTTCAAAACTTTCTGTTATATGTTTATTTCAAGGTTGTATATCCTCTTAGTGCTCGATTTAGCATTTTCTTGTTTCGATACCTGTGTTTACCTTCCTATTGGGTAATGAATGATAGATCTAGCCTAGACCAAATGGATCATGATCTCCATCCTATATACCTTCATATCTGTATGTTGAGAGCTTATATAAATATCACAGCCGCCTCTTTGTCCTTCAAATTTGTCACGGTCGCCATATCCCTTTGTTACAGTCGTGAGGTATTTTGAGAGACCAGTGACATGAAATTGTGTTTTAAGCTTTATATTATTTATTTTCGATATCCTGTATATTCTGTTTAGCGTTATTGTTTGTATAAAGGATGAAGGATAATAGATCTAGCCTTGATACAGTGGGCTATGATTTTTGTCTCGAGTATCCCATTTATTTAAACCTGTTTTAGGCCATGTGCGATGTATATACCCTTTCTGTGCCCCTAAAGACCA
This sequence comes from Heliamphora exappendiculata, assembly GCA_034768845.1. Taxonomy (NCBI): domain Eukaryota; kingdom Viridiplantae; phylum Streptophyta; class Magnoliopsida; order Ericales; family Sarraceniaceae; genus Heliamphora; species Heliamphora exappendiculata. The sequence continues at coordinate 5,984 of JAOTRH010068214.1, read as the reverse complement.
TGGTCCCGACATTTATTTGTTACGGCAGTGAAGTATTTTTATTCTGTTCTTTGCGGTAACCATATTTTTGTCATGGCCACCCGTTTTGTGACTATTTTGGTCACGGCCGCAACAGTGATTGCTATGGCCGTGAGTTTTTCATATGACTAGTAGCTTAAATGTGATGTTTAAGTCTCTTCTGTTTGTTCTATGCAGCCTATTTACAGCATGATAGGGACAAAAGCATTGTTGTATTACCGCTTAGACCTTTATTTGTGCATCTTATCGCTTATTCGCATGTTTTTCACTTTGCTTTACTCAAATGATACAAGTGGCATATCTAGAAATAATAACCAAGTTGCATGACCCTAGAAACCATAGTTAGGATTTTGTTTCATTGATTGCTTTTATTTGAACTCTCTTTAACCTCCCGTTCTGTATATGTTATCTTTAAAAAGTTTACAACAAAAATCAATATTGACAAAGTAGAGGCTAACCCCATGGTTGGGCGAAAATGGTGCCTAATACTTTCACTTTTCGTACATTAGCTCCTGAACCCTTTTTTTCTCTAGTTACATTTTTTTTAAAAGACCCGCAGCCATCTTTTTATTTTTCTTGATTTTTCTCAAAAACCAAATGCCGACTCCATTTTTCTAAAAAGGATGCTCGGATATCTTAGATTTTCTTGTTTTAAAAAAAAGAATATTTTTCTAAAAATAATAGGTATCCGACACATCCCACGAGACCAAAATGCCTGCAATATATTTGACTATTAGTTTTGGGTTATTGAATCAAGAACAAACTTAGTTTTTACAAATTTGGTTAACCCTCATTGTAGTTTAATTAAAACAATCTCAATTATGTTCTACTTATTCTATACACCAGCACCCTAATACACTGTCCATTGAAAAGTGCTCACATTCCTTGTGGTTGCAACATCCACAAGTTGCGGTCATGACAAATATATACTGACATGCTTGCGGGTGTGATTCTAATCCTCATGATCGTAACCTTTTGGCTTTTAGTTCTTGTGACCGTAACATCTGTATGTTACGGTCATCACCTTATTTTATTTTTAGTAACTTAATTATGTTCTAGTAGCTTAATTTAGTATTTACAGTGTTCTGTCTTACCATGATTGAAGTATCTAGTATGTAATTTGTAGTATAGATCAGCATGTTTAAAGCTTAAAAATTTTTAGATTTATTTCTCTTTCATTTAGATCCATGTTATGCTTAGTTTAATTTTGACATAATTAGGACTTGCTAGTTTAACTTAAATGATCTTGCACTTTGTATGTCGCATGTGGTTTGCTCCATGTATCATTTAGTTAGAATTTTCATACCTTAGGATCTAGAATTTTCTTTTACATTTTGCTTGGAATTCTATATACATATGTTATATATTTTCTTTATTTGATTTTGGATGTTCTCTCTTTGTCTCTATTTTCTGTATTTGCATGCATTTGAGAAATATAATTAAAGAACTAATGATTAATAGCGGAGGCTAACCTCACTGTTGGGCGAACAGGGTGCCTAATACCTTTCTTAATTCGTACCTTAACCCTCATACCCTTGTTTTCTTTGATTATACGTTTTAAAGATCTATGGCTTATTTTTGTTTTTCGTGATTTTTCTCAAAAATCACGTGACGACTCCATTTTTCACAAATAAGGTTTTCAAAATATTTTAGTTTTCAAGTTGTTAAAAGATTTTTAAAATAACTCTTGAATTTTCTATTTTAGTTTTGAACCAAACCCGAAATTCCCGCGCAACGGTAGTTTCTGATAACTCTGCTGGGAACTTGTTTATAAAATCAAATAAGAGGGCTAGACTTGAAAACATCATTGGTTCTTAATTTTACTTTTCCATTTGTATTCTCGCAGGCATTTGCATCGTTCTCAGCCCCCTACTTGATCGACCCGCTACCTCGGTCAATTTATTGTCTCAGGGCTATGTTGAAAAGACCGGCAAGCCTTTTGGCTACACTCTTATATAGATGCAGCAAAAGAGTCATTGCATACCGTTGGACCATTCATGTACCACACAAGGCATAAAGGAATATTCTTCACTCTATTCAGAAGGTACCTAGATTGTTCACTAAACCGGCCTTTTCTGCATATAGTAGCTTAAACTTTTTTTATGTCTATTTAGGCTATTTGCTTTTTTTTGTGGCTTAGGATACTTTCTCTCCCGGGGTTCGATCCGGCTTAGCTCCCGGTCTTTGTTCGCTGTAGAATAGTTTTTCTCTCGGGTTTTTACTTGGGTTCTTGGTCTTAACCTTAGTCTTTTTAGGATTTTGATTTTTTCTCTAGGGCTTTGCCCAGTCTAGATACTCCAATTTGACCACGTCGAATCTTAGGCTTATCTAGTTGAGTTCAATGACAAAAACCAAGTAGAATGATGTTTCTGCACGATCTTTGGGAAACAATCTACAACACCCCAGTCCGGACCCTAGTAGTAACCACCTAGATTGTAACAACCTAGATTGTAACAACCTAGCTCAAACCCTAGGATTAATGACGGATACACAATGGGAACTTAGGTTGCTGCATGAATGAGAGAATCTTAGCTCAACCCGAAACCCTAAATTTGACCCAAAAATCCTAAAAAGACCAAATACTCAGAGGCAAAACGCTAATACTAAAAAAAGTATCAGGACAGCTTAAATTAAGTAAATAACATAAAATATAAAATTAAAAATTAAAAAATCTCATAATTAGGGTCAAAAGACTATTTTGCCCCCAATATAGCAAAAATACATAGAAATCTAAAATTTGACACATGGATACCCAAAATAAGATATTTATACATAATTAATTAAAAAAGATAAAATAACAACAAAAATAACCAAATTACCCTTGCATGGCTGGCCACCTAGAGATTTGTGCCAAAAAGCTACTTTTTGCCTTTTTAAGCATAAAATTAAGAAAAAAAATGTATAAATTAAGCCTTATTTTGACATAATACTTTTTATACAAGTAATATACATAATAATATAATAACATAGGTCAACAAAAGTAAACAAATAATTATTTATAGTCTCTACACAATAAATAAGTCAAAAAGTTAATTTTTGACAAATTAGCTTAATTTAACTTAAAAGCCTACACCTATTTAATTAATTACTATCAAAATTATGATAAATCATGAAAAGACTAAATTAATTATAAATACATTAATATAATAAATTTTAGTAGATTTAAATACCAAAACGATACATAAAATTAATATTTTATGCACTTTTTTTCACAAATTGGTACCAAAATACAATTTACATCCCAAAATAATGCAAAATCAGACCTTGAGCCTCCCAAACCTGCAATGGCAGAACCCCACCTGCCCAAATCTGATCTTTCAATGTCTCAAATAAATCTCACCTCCCATGTAACCAAAAAAATTTAAAAAAATTTAAATTTAAAATTACTTACAATAATTAATCTCCATCATAATTTTTATTATAAAAACACACCCAAACACTCTTCTCCTCTATGTACATTCGGCTGGGAGAGTGTGAGAGAGAGATCCCAAAATTTTCTAAGTGTTTTCAAAGAAAGGAGAAAAGAAGAAAGAAGGAAGAGGAAGGAAGAAAGATTCAAATGAGGTGCTATAAAGCTAAGTCCTACTCTTTTCAACCATTCGAGCATCAAATAAGGTAAGTAAATCTCTTAAAATCTTCTGATATTCTCTCATAAAATAGCTCACAATCTATCTCTATAATCAACTCTAAGAAAAAGAAACAAAGTATAAATCAAAAAGGCATCGTATGTGTGAATAGTGAACTGTTTATGTATGATCAAGTTTTGCATGTGCTTGTATGTATATATTTTTGAATTTTATGGCTTGAACATGTTTTGGAGTTTTGGTTCATATGAGTACATGACATGCATGCAAAGAAATTACATCAAAAATGGACACCACATGAGCTAAGTTATCAAAACCCTAAACAACCTAATTTTCTGGGCATGCGAACTTTCTGCCACGAACTTTAAAATACCACAACTAATTGTAAAAAAATGATCGTAAAGTGAATTTTTTTTCTAGACCTAGATATTTTAGTTCCCTTTCATAAAAAATTAGTTTGAAGTGATTTCGTTGAGTAGAACTCCAGATATACCATTTTTTCCAAAGACTATCAGAGTTTGACCACTCTGAATTGCAGATCTAAAAACCCTAAGTTAGAGTGAAAACCGAGCTTAGGTCGAAGCATAAAACTTGTAGATGATATGTTTATCTTACTTTTCACCAACAATGAGGCAAATATATGAAGTCTTGATAGGTCAAAATCATTTCCAAAGTCATTGTTGAGATTTAGTGACTGACAGAACTCTCTGTCACACCTTTTTGTGAGACCAAAAACCTAAGTTTTTAATGACCAAATCCAAAAGTGGTAAACATGCAAAATGTAACTAACATATTAAACTAAATAATGAACAAAAATTAGACCAAAATACGCCCGGATGATACCCCAAAGATTTTCAGCATTCTTCGTTGAAAACTTATTCTGCAGACCTTTTTTAGGCTGACTGAACCCTTTTTATAAATTGACCAAAACCTCAAAATTTTTCCAAACAACTTTCCCAAGCACAAAACATGAAACTTATAGTGGACACCTTGAACTAAATTCTCACAAAAAATTAAACCTATATCCCCTTGAATTGATACCCCAAAATAGTAGCCAACAGAGGCCCAATGTCTGTGTTTTTCTCGGTAAAATACTGAACGATTTTCACTTAAATAAAATAAATAACCCTTTTACCCCAGGAGTTGACCTTAGTGTTAAATATTAAAGTTTTAGGAAATATTTTTATCTATTTGGTGTTTAAATTTTAGAAATTAAATCTATGTCTAGGTACTTCAAAATACTGTCGCAACTTTAAAACTAGCAATTAAGCATTTACCTAAATTTGGTTAAGTGTACGAATGGCGTGTTACTTTGTGAAACTTGAATTTATGGACCTTATATGAACTTAGTGAATATTTGGTGTATAGAAATGATGATTCTGATGAAATGTACCCATGCCGATAGTTCGATCCTATGTCACATAAATCATGGTTAATGCTTTGCATGCTTATACTCTATACTTTAGTAGATTGTACCATACCGTGCTTGCATGCCATGTTATAATTAATTGTACACGATGAGCATATTGCACATCATGAGCATTCATAATTTGCATATTAGGTTATCAAAGTCCCTTTCGTATCTTTCATTGGGAGTTGGGTTATATGAAAAACGTTCTTTCTGTGGTTTTAGATCTAGGGCATCCCTAGTTGCCATATTTGAAAATGAATTGGGAGATTGTTTATAAAAAGGGGGATTAGGCACCATAGGTTTATCACTAGCTTTAATTAGACTTTGAGTTGACGCCTAACGAGCATCCTGGTCCTTAATGTGGGATCGGTTAGCCCGGATAAGGATAGACAAAACTAGTTATCCCACCCCTATTATTAGATCTAGGCAACACAAGAGGGGGTGAATTGGTCTTTTCTAATAATAAGGAATTTAAAACCTTTTCAAAAATCTTTTAATATTGCAATAAAGCAAGGTATGCAAATATATAATCAATGCAAATATTAAAAGATAAGGGATAGAGAAATAGAACCAGACACCAGAGATTTATAGTGGTTCAGCTTTACCTTATCCTACATCCACTCCTCAAGATCTCCCGTTAGTATTTTCACTATATAGAATACTTCCGGGTGTATTCCAAGCATTTACAAGCTTCAAGATTCCACTTGGCCTATCTGAATGTTTACGGGCACATTCACAAGCCTGTTACAGCTTCAAGAAGATCCTATAAAAAAAAGTCCCTATTTTCTTCTAATCTCTCTTGCACTCTTCTTTGATGAGTTTCACTCACTCACTCAAAGGCTAACAGAGTGACTCACCATTGATTACAAAAATAAGATGTAATGAATAAAAAATACTCACTCTCTTTACAAGATTGATTTACAATAAATGAATGGATAAAGAGAGATGAGGAACAAGAACAGAAGTTACAG
>JAOTRH010068193.1:0-18080 GCA_034768845.1 Heliamphora exappendiculata | reverse complement strand
GAGTCCTCTACTACAACCAACCAATTATCCACATCTCAACTGCACCAGAACCAAACCATGATAATACGAACATAAAATAGGGAAATAATCAAGGCCAACACCAACTCAACCAGTTACCCCCAACTTACGAGAAACTTCTACCACGCACCAAGCGATCCACACATAACCCTGTTTGAGGTAATACTACTAAGATCATTGTTTTTGAAAATGATTTTTGGTAAAAAATTAACTGGACGGGCAAACGCCAAAACGGGGTCCAGATAAAACTTTTGATAACGAAAAATCAAAATAAAACTCATGCAACCAAAGTTAATTTAGAAGAATACCTATTGTCGATCTAATCTACAACTACAACTTGATTCTGGGTTGAAGCTCCAGTCAGATCTTCTACTGTATTTTCTTACACGATCCTCGAACGTAGTGTGGGCGACGATTTTTCGAGAACTTGTACCGGCAGAACCCCAATATATTTAAGTCTTGAAAGACAAAAATAATAACATAATAATGATATGAATTCATCAAAACTAGTTCAGCCTACCCGCATATATATAGGGCTACAGCAGGGATTGGGGAGTAATTATGAGTTAGATTTCTAGTGGAACACAGACACCTACTAGAGGTTTCTGGAATTATGGAAACACATGCAGCGATTTTTGTAATTTTTATAAAACACTAAATTACAGTTCACACCACTAAAGAACTATAATTGCGCTTTGACCCATAATCTCAAGACCTTCTTGCATTGAGCTCCTGTTATTAAATGCTTACCATTTCTCTCCACGTTAAGATTTTTGATATCCACCAATTAAATTTAATTACTGACAATTTAATTTAATCTGTATCTTAATATTCCTTAAGCTCTTCTGTTTAACTTATTTGACAGTCAGATAATTAAATCCACTTGTAGGGTATGGCCCGGTCAAAACTTATAAGTATCCTTACGGAGGTCTCGTTAATCCCGATCATTTGGGACGTGAATTCTGTCAATAATTAATATTTTTTTTATAAATAATACCGCTATCCAACTCACCGAAAATATAGACTTTAACGATCCGGTACAGACCCTAATTGTAACAACCCGATTAATAATGACCTGTGTAAAGACCCAACTCAAACCCCAATAGTAATGACGAATAGTCCACGAGGCCATAGAACACGGAAGAGATTCAAAACCCTAACTCGAATTAAGAACCCTACGTTCGGCCCGAAAATCCTAAAAAGATCCAAAACACAGGCAACAACACCCTAGCACCCGGAGAATCTCTTAACCTTCTAAACGAAGTAAATATCATAAAATAATGAATTAAAAATCAAAAATTCTCATAAATTGGGTAAAATGACCGTTTTGCCCTTAGTACAGCAAAAAGCCTTACAAATTCAAATTTTAACATACGAATACCCGAAATCAAGGATTTAAGTGCAATTATGTAGTAAAAGACAAAATAACATAAAAATTATCAAAAATGCCCCTTAGTGGCTGGCCACCTTGGGAAATGTGCCAAAAAGTGACTTATTTTTTTCTTTTTAGCTTTCAATGATGAGAAATGCATTAAATGAAGCATTATAATGATCCCAAACTTGTTGGACAAGTAATATATCTAATAATGTAGTGTTATAAGTTAACAAAAGTAAACAAATAATTATTTAAGTTCATACAGAACAAAATAAGTCAAAAATCCCTATGTTGTCAAAATAACTTAGTTTGACTTAAAATACTACATCTATTTAATCAATAGCTATGAAAACTATGATCATACATAGAAATACTATATTTCTCATAAACATACAAAAATAATAAGTCTCAGTAGAAAAAAGACACCAAAAAGATACATCAAATTAACTTTTAATGCATTTTCTTACACAATAAGGGCACAAAAACCGAAGAAAACTGCCTGATTGATGGGAATCATATTTTTTGTCCCCCAATCAGCCCACTAGCTACATCTAGCCTCTCCATATCTGAATTTTAGCCATCACAACTTACATAAACTCAAATCAAAATCAAAATCTCATTAATGAAGTGAAGAAAATGAAGCTTCCTTGTGTACTTTTGTCTCCCTCATGTTCCCTTGCTTTGCCTATATAAGGAGAGCCAAACAACCTCTTCTCTAAGTGATATTTTCGTGCATGAGAGGGGGAGAAACCAGAACACCTTGTTCTTGAGGGTTTGGGAGAGTTTGAGGAAGAAGAAGGAAGAAGAAGGAAGAAACCGAGGCGAATTTCGAACGCTAAGTCCACACTAATCCTCCAACATTCTTTGATCTCTAAAAATAAGTAAGTAAAACCTCTAAATCTTGTATCTAATATCCCTCAAAACATTCCGCCAACACACCCCTTAAGCCCCTCAAAAATCAAGAGCCGAAATCAAACCGAAAAGGCGTTGTAGTTGGAAACCTAGGGGTTGTTATGTTTATAAATGTTATGAGATGTTATTGTATGCTGTTATCTTTGATATTTATGACATCTAAGTGTTCTGGGGCCTTAATATTGAAGTTAGAATCACAAGCATGCAAAGAAATGGAACAAAAACATGACATGCCACAAGTAGAAGACCTAAAACCTAATAGGCTTGATTTTCTAGAACTTTAATGTTTCTGGCCTGAGATTTGAAACACCATAACTCTCTGTAAAAAAATTGGTCTAAGAATGATTTTTATGTTATCGTTCATTCAAAATTGGTTTCAACTCATTTGAACAACTAGAACTGGAGATATTGCAATTTTACCAAAGTGTGTCAAATTCTGACCTGTCAACATTACTGACTTGCAAACCCTATTTTAAAGTGAGATCCGAACCTTGGTCAAAATATGAAAGTTGTATCCAACATGTATATTCATCTACCCACTAAAAATCAGAACAAAATATTGAGGTTTGACACGTCAAAACCCCTTTTTAAAGTAACGGTTGAAATTCATCCCCTAAGAAACATTCTGTCACATATTTTTATATAATCCAAAATACCTATTTTTAGTGATATATTCCAAAAGTGATCTACATGAATTTTGTAGCTAACATATTGAAGTATTTACTGACCAAAAATAAGATCTTAAATCCTTGAGATGATATCCCAAAACCATTTTAAATCCTCTGTCCAAAACCAGCTCTGCTGAGTTTTGGCGGCTGACGTAAACCACTTTTTAAAATGACAAAAAATTCTAGCTTGTTTCAAACAACTACTCTTAGCTCTAAACATGAAACTTGTAGGGAACTTGTTAAAGTAGAACATACTAAAAAATTGGCTCATTTGATACTTCAAAACCGAGGACAACATAAACTAGTTTTTGGTAAAAATCTGAAGTAAATGTTGAACCATTTTTTTTAGAATGAAATGTTCACCCCTTTACCTTAGGTTTTGTCCTTAGTGATAAACATGAGACTTGTAGGATATATTTCTATCTAAATGGTGTATAAAAATCATAGCTTAATTCCAAGTCGAGATACCCCAAAACTTTGTCGGCTCTTTAATTTAATACTTGGTTTTGGCCCTAAAAGTTGTTAAGTGTGATTTGAGCACTATTTGCCATAAGACCCAAGTTTCTATATGATGATTGAATTAAATTAGTTGATTTGTGTTTTAAGTGAATGGATGATGATTTAGGGCTCATGTTATCATATCTTGAGAATTGTAGCTTGTGCTTCACATGATTGTACCTTATGCTTTCCGTGTTGTACCATGAATCTTGCCATGTTGATGCCATGCTATAAATTGTTACACTTGACATCGATGATACATATTATGAGTATTGTCAATTGCATCCTGGCATATTGGAGTCCATCTGTGTAAACTATTGTTGTGATGGATTGTGTTGATTCAAAGTCTAGGGTGTTCCTGGTTGTCATTTTTCAAAAATATTTTGATTTGTACACACTGAGTAGGCGTGTCCCAAGTGTTACACACTGAGTGGGCATGTCCCCGGTGTTACAAAATTGGTTTTTACACGTTAGGCGTGTTCTCGGTGTTTGAAATAGTTTTATGAATATTGTTGGGCACCATGGATTCGTCGCTAGCAATTTGATTTCGATAGCTTGGACTTTCGGGTTGACACCGGCGCATCATGAGTCTTAAGGTGGGACAAACCGCTTGGGATGAATTCTGCTTGTACACTGAGTGGGCGTGTCCCCGGTGTTACAGGATTAGTTTACACGCTGAGTGGGCATGTCTCTAGTGTTTGGAATGGTTTATTGAATATTGTTGGTCTGTAGTGTGGCGCGGACCCCATGCCATTGCTATTGAGTAAAATAGCTGTGGCATGAAGCCAGGCGATGTGGTTACTATTCGCAACGAGGCACGATGATGGCTTTGGTGATCAATTACCGGTGAAAGTCTACAATGGTGATTTCTAGCGTGGAATCCCTATTATAATCTGGGTGCATGATGGGTTGGGCATATGCATTTTACATACGCATCATAATTTACTTGTCTACTATCCTGTTATAAATTTATCTGTCTCCTTGACTATAAATTGTACTAGGTGTTATGCGGTATGTGTTGTGGTGAATTTTGTACTGTGAGATTAGTTAGAAGGTTAGAGTGTTTTTCTTCTAGGCCTTGGCTCATGGCATTCGTGCCACAGGTGAGGAGGAGTTCTTCGAGAAAGTCATCCCCGAGGGAGAAGAAGAACTAGAAGAACAAGGTGAATTCCAAGAGTACATGGATCCAGCGGACGTATTCTAAAGAATCAAGATTCCTACTTTTGTTCTTATATGCAGTTTATCCCGTGCTTAGTGTTATTTTTGAATTTTCTCAATAAAACTGTAATAATTATGTAATTGTGGATGGTTCAAACTCGTTTGTCGTGTATTAATTATCGTACGTAAATATGAATGTATGGCTAGTTTATCTCTATATCTATATTTATGTATGTCCCGATGTGCCGAGAAGACGGGGCGTCACAACATCAATAAGCCCTTCATGTTCCCATAATGTTCGTGCCGCAGCGCGAACCAACCCAAAAGCTAGTGTAGAGTCCAGAAAGTAGCCGACCAGATAATCCTCCCATGTTTTCTCATCTACCAGAGAGGTCTCAATTTCAATAACGTCAGAGTCTGGAACCTCTATATATTCTAAATTGGTGCCTGATGATCGATTGGTTAATAATGCGGCCCATGAGACTGGCTTAGGAATTTGGTCAAGCACCTGGTGTGCACCCGAGCGAATTTCAGCTGTTTCACCAGTAGCTTGCACCTTTGGTCCTTGCGTCACCACGTTAGCCCACATTCTTAAGGGCAGAGCAGGTGCCCCAGGACTCCCTCAGCTTTGAAAATGCCAACCCCCAAATTGGGCTCTGCCCCTATCCCGAAAGGGGGGCCGACCTCCACCCCTTCCTCTGTTCGTTTAAGCCTTAAAGTTCGAGTCCCTCGTAGGCTCACCATGTTCAACGTTAATCCACCAAAATTTCCTATGAGCTTCCTCCACTGGATCCGAGGTAGTAGATTCGCAATGGGCAATCACCTCTGAGATGCGTTCAATACAGCCTTCAGCTAAACTCTTGTCGTGGTGGACCATACGTAGCATAAGATTGGCTTGGTCCAACTCAGTATCCTCCCCCAATTCACTACCTGCATCAGTTTGGTCAGCACCTTCAACCTCAAGCAGAGTGGTTTGAACAACCGACTGAAGTTTACCGAGACTTAAACCCTTTAAACGTCGAAATCAAGAGCCTAGGGCTTCGAGCATTTCAGAGTTGAAAGGCTTCAGCCCCTCCTGCACATTACGCGCCTCCATCTCCACCATCTCATCAATACTAGTAGACAGAGCATTCTGCACTTAACTAGCATCCTGAAAAATCTCACTTAACTTGGACGGTGATCTTGGACCCGTGGGGGAGGACGGAGCAAAGCCCTCCCCCAAACCAGTGTCTTTTCGTTGTTCCAATGCTGCAGTTTTGTGTTTGTCTAGGCATTTTTCGACTGTTAGGGTTCTATTTTGTTTTCAGTTGCTTGGTTATTGTTTAGCTTTGTGTTTGGTTAGCCTAGCTTCCTCCTCAATTATTCTCAATTATGGGGGCGACAGTTGTAGCCTCCTCTTTGTTGTTATTCGGTAGTTTATATTTTGTAGGTTAGTTTACTTTCTTGTTTGGTTGTGGTTTAGCCGAAAGCCTTCTTTTGCTTTTGATTTTGCTTTTAGTGTGTTTGTAAGGCCTGGGGTATGCCCCTTGTATGTTGTCCTATTTTTCTTTTCTTTTATACTACAATTAATTACCCAAAAAAAAAGTTTTTGAAACCTTAAATGGCGTAATTTTTTGGGTATATTAACTTTCTGCCATGAACTTTAAACTAACATAATTAATTGTAGACAAATGATCTAAGAGTTATTTTTATGTTCAGATTTAGCTTTTTTATTTATCTTTCATACAAATTGGTTTGAAGTGATTTCGTTGGATAGAACTCTAGATACAATATTTTTACCAAAGAGTGTTAGATTTTGACCACTCTAAGTTGCAGACACAAAAACTCTAGGTCAGAGTGAGAACCGAGCTTAGGTCAAAACATAAAACTTGTAGATAACATGTTTATCTTAATTTCAACCAAACATGCGCCAAAAATATCAAGTCTTGATAGGTTAAAACTCTTCCCAAAGTCACTGTTGTGAATTAGTGACTAACAGAGCTCTCTATCATATGTTTTTGTGGGACCAAAAACATATGTTTTTAATGGCCAAACCCAAAACTAGTTTTCATGAAAAATGTGGCTAACATATTTAACTAGATACTGACAAAGAATCAATTCCAAATATCCTCGGATAGTCCCCCAAAGGTCTTGAGCATTCTCTGTTGAAAACCGATTATGCTGAACCATTTTATGCTGACTGAACCCACTTTATAAATTGGCCAAAATCGTCAACTTGTTCCAAACAACTAACCATAGCACAAAACATGAAACTGGTAGGGGACACCATAAACTAAAATTTTATCAAAAATCAGACCCATAACCCTTGAATTGATCCCCCAAAACTGAGACCAACAGAGGCCCAAATTCTACATTTTTCTTTGTAAAATGCTGAATGATTTTTCTGTTAATTAAAATAAATGACCTATTTTTCCTAGGATCTGACCTTAGTGTCAAACATGAAAGTTGTAAAAAATATTTTTATCTAATTGGTGTCCAAAAATCAAAAATTCACTCCATGTCTAGGTTTCCCAAAACACTATTGTAATTTTAAGTTTGATGATTAAACATTTACCTAAATTTGGCTAAGTGTATGAGTGGCATGTCACGTTGTGGGACTTGAAGATATGGACTTTTAATGAATTATGTGAGTGATTGGTGTACGAAATTGACAAATTGATTAACAGAAACCATGCCGATAGGTTGAATTCATGTCACATAAATTATAGCTTGTGCCTCATATACTTGTACTATATGCTTTAGTGAGTTGTACCTTATGCTTTAAAGGCTTGTACTTTATGCTATGTTGGTTTGTACGTCATGCCATGTTTAGTTTCATACCATGCTATTGTTAAGTTGTACTTCAAGATATGAGCTGTTGTACCATAAGCATCATTGCATTGCACTTGGGGCACCTTGTGGGTTGCATCCTGTACATTGGTTTTGGTTATTTTGTACTTGGGTCGTATTTGTTGGGTATATGTCCCTATGGTTTTCGTCGCTCCTTGAGTTATGGTTATATTATAGAAGTGGTGTTGATAATGGGCCATATATGTCTTGACCCGTGTTACGTCTTGAGCCATATCACGTTTTGAGCCGAACAGCCGCTATACGCCGTTGTGATCGAGAATGCTGATGTACGGGAACCTAACGTACGGGAACATAGTGGTACCATTCAGGTTATTATACTGGATATCTGAACTTTGGGCCATGTACGTCTTGAGCCGCGTTACGTCTTGAGCCATATCATGTCTTAAGTCGAATATCCGCTATACGTCGCTATGATCGGGAACGCTGACATACGGGAACCTAACGTACGGGAACGTAATGGTGCCATTTGGATTATCGTGTTGGGTATGATTGACTTTGGGTCATGTACGTTCTGAGTCGTGTTACGTCCTGAGTCCTGCCACGTCTTGAGCCGAACGTCCGCTATACGTCGTCATGATCGGGAACGTTGGTGTATGGGAGCCTAACATACGAGAACGTTAGTTGATTTATAAATGGGTTGGGCAACCGCATTTGCATTGCACTCTTCGTTACGTGCATAATTTGTTGTCTAATACTTACATGTCTACTGTATTTACATCTTTGCCTATCACTTTGATTTATAAATGCTTTAAGTGTTGTATGAAATGCGTTGTGATGAGTTTATGTCGTGAGATTAGTTAGAGAGTTTGAAGAGTTTTCTTTTGGGTTTTGGCTCATGGAATTCGTGCCATAGTAAGGAGAAGGAGTTCTTGTAAGAAGTAGCCCTGAAAAGAAGAAGGTTTTGAAGAACAGGACGAGTGGCAAGAACCAGCCGACCCTAACAACGCAGTTTGAAGAATTTGAATTTTCTCCCTTTTTGTTCTTTTATTCAGTTTCCATGGGCGTATTATAATTTTTGTTAAATTCTCAAGTGAAACTGTAACCGCTATGTATTTTTGAATAGTTCAAAACTATTAATGATGTAATAATTATGATATGTAAATATGAATAAATGGTTAGAATATTCTCTTGATCTATATTTATGTATGTCTCGACGTGCCCAAAGGATGGGGCGTCACAATTGGTATTAGAGCCTTGATTTAGTGAACCTTCAGGCCTTGGGTTGTGGAAAATCACGCGTTCTGTTGCATAGAAGCTATGTAGGGTGCGTTGTATTAATTATAATTCTCATTTGTACATTATAAGAACTAAAATTTGCTATGTCTAAGTCCTATAGCGAGTCGTGTTAGGATGTTACCAAGATTAGAAATCGTGGGGAATCTACATACGAAGGATGAGTAAGAGCATTAAAATCGAAGATTGGAGATTCATGCAACAAGTTATTTTATTTTAAGGGGGGTAGACGGGGAGTTCACACTAGAAGAAGTTTCTGATATCACCCGACCGTTAGAACCCCATAACTTCATCCTTATAAGTTCTTTTCTCGTTTACCCTAAACCCTTGTATCAACTTTTATACCTAGTTGAAGTTCATTGCATGCTCTTCCTTCTTATATCATTAGTCCTTAACGGTATCGTCAAGTATCGTTCGTCGGTAATCCTTATGCACTAAAGTCTTGTTGATAATCCTATCAGAAATTTTATCCAAGAAAACACCCTTGTCCTAAAGTTTTCATGCCTCGATAATGATCGGTGTTCACATTTGATTCTCCTATGATTCAAGCCATTATCCTTGAACTAATTCTTCTTTTCTAGTTACCCGTTTCGAACATTCGACATTGATAAAATATTTTCCATCGTTCATCTTCTCTCGATTTTGAGACCATAATTTGTTGCAATTATTTTTGTGAATTCTTTTGTACACTCTTGAAATCTTTACCAGAGAAGTAAACTTGGATGCTTGAATTAAAGTATGTTAGGCCGATGTAACTTCAGGAAAAATATCTGGTTTAGCTACCCATTGTTTAACATCTCTTTTATCAGAATCTAATAGTACTGGATTAGTTCTAAGAACATTTGTTTAAGTATTGCTCACTGTCCTTCTCTTGTTTCACTTACATTTAAACCCCAAATAACCACTCAATTTGTGTCAACAGTGACTTCCTTAACCGTGACCATTTGACCTCATTTGAACCATTTAGGAATCTTCCATTGAATCGTGGTAATGGATTTGTTCACCTTCCCCAAGCCATTCTAAACCCCAGCCACGTATCGTGTAGTTTAGTACATCATTCAAAATCTTTAGCTAAACGTTTGACCAGTCGCCACCTCAGGTCACGTCTCCTAAGACCTAGATCGATGAGAAATTTATTAGAGTTTGGCGCTTTCAAGGGAAGCTCGGATCGTGCACATCCTCAGAAGAACCACCCGACGCATCATCGAGTCACAAAGCAGATCTCTACTTGGAGTTGAAGCAATAAATGTCAGCCAACGTCTGCGCTTAACGTGTTTAGAAGATCAATAACCCCGACTGCAAGAATTGATAAGTACGGGCTCATGCAACATCTCTAATGAAGACCTACAAGAAGGTTCCTTCCGTCATCACTGATAAAGTTCGCATAGGACCCGCAGGGAGTGTAGCACATGGAAGTACAATGAAAACGCTATGGAACTTGGAAGTAATGCGAGACTACGCAGTCAAACTCTGATGGTTTTATCCACACCTATTCTGATTGAGCCCCTATGTGTTATGTGCCTCACTCTTTGTAATCGTTCTGAAAAATAAATCTTCTATACTCAACTAGGTTATGTACTCGAACTCGAATGTTATGAAATACAAATGAATAAATCTTAAATTAACTCCACGAGATCCTAAAACCTAAAAACAATTAAGACCTTAAAAAGAAGACTCACCAGCCACAACACCTTCCTTCTTTATTCAGATGGCGAGTAGACGACCTAACCACCAACAGCCAGCAGATAGACTTGTAGACGAAGAAGCCCCAGGGTTAGCCCAGGTCTTGCGTGAGCTTGCCACCAGCCTTAACTATCCTCACCTCTGAGATAGGGCATGGTTCTTATCAATACTTAGAAAACAAAGGGCCCCTACGTTCAAGGGAGAAGTTGAACCGAGGGTAGCCGAAGAATTGCTGAGAGCTGTCAAGAAATTGTTTAACTCTATGGGACTCCAAACTGATGCCGATCGAGTAGCTCTAGTAGCGCACCTATTGGAAGGAGAAGCCGACTACTGGTGGTCTATGATAG
Organism: Heliamphora exappendiculata; assembly: GCA_034768845.1. Classification (NCBI taxonomy): domain Eukaryota; kingdom Viridiplantae; phylum Streptophyta; class Magnoliopsida; order Ericales; family Sarraceniaceae; genus Heliamphora; species Heliamphora exappendiculata. The sequence goes on along the minus strand of JAOTRH010068193.1, from coordinate 7,338 downwards.
ACAACACCCAGGATGTGGCAGCTCTAACTTGGAATCAGTTTGAAAAATTATTTTTAGAAAAGTACTTCCCAGCTCCCTTTCGATAGGGATAAGTCAGAGAATTTCTGGAGCTAAAACAAGGATCTATGTCCGTAACCCAGTACGTTAATCGCTTCGAAGAGCTGAGATGATTCACCACAACCATCATGCCGAACGAAGAATCAAAGGCACGAAAGATCGAGTGGGGTCTAGAATCCATTATCTGAACTAAAGTCATATGCTTGCAACTTCCAACTTACACTCAAGTAGTACAAGCAGCCCGATTGGCGAAAACAGAATTAGCCGATTCTAAAAGGATTTGGAGTTAGAAAAGAGAAAGTACTAGTCAAGGAGGATCTCTAAGGAACAATAGGGAAATTATTTCCAAAAAGCCATACCACTCGGCCGACAAACCAAGGCAAGCAAGGGGTCAACCTACAAAGGTAAGGCTCTGCTATGAATGCGGTCAGCCTGGGCACAAAAAGTCTCAATGTCCACAATTAGGACTGGGAAACTGGAAAAATCAACCGCAGCAATGGAAACAATCGCAACCTCGACCGGAAGGACACCAACAACATATCTAAGCTGCCAAGCCTTTTGTCGACGATCAGAGGTACGCTCGTATTTGTAACTCGTGGATGTATGTAGTTTAAAATTATTATATCATTACGAGAAAGAGGACGCTTGTAGGATAATGCGTCGCTAGTCAACAATCCCACGACATAGGTATGCAACGTTTCATTTGAAAGTTGTTGTAGCAGTCGGTTTAAAGTTCTAGCAAGACAAAGTAACCATTACTCAAGGTACTGAGCGTATAAGCCTGACCCTGTCCACACTCTCAATAAAGAACGACTCAAGTAAACAAGGGCCCAAGTTCGAAGAGAAATGATGCAAGTAAATCATCTCCAACCTTTCACACAATAAAGTACGGGATGAAATTTTAGGGACAAAATTTGTTTAAGGGGGGTAGTTTGTAATAACCTGGGTCGGACCCTAGTTGTAACAACCCAGCTTGTAACGACCCGTGTAGCAATTCAACCCAAACCCTCGTACTAGCGACGGTAAGCCAATAAGATCTTAGGTCATTAGCAAATCGAAAACCCTAACTTGGCCCGAAAACCCTAATTCAATCCAAAAATCCTAAAGAGATCAAATGCTCAGAGGTAAAATCCTAATACTCATAGAAGACTCATAATATCCTAAATTAAGTAAATAATATGAAACATTATATTAAAAATCAAAATTTCTCATAATTATGGTAAAACGACCATTTTGCCCTTAGTATAGTAAAAAGTCTTAAAATTTTAAAATTTGACACATGGACACCCTAAATCAGATATTTAGATACAATTAAATAACAAACGACAAAATAATAATAAAAATGATAAAAATTCCCTTGCATGGCCGGCCACCTAGGAATTTATGCACAAAAAGTCACCTTTTGCCTTTTTAAGCTCAAAAATGAGAAAAAATTGTGCAAATCAAGCATTATTATGACCCAAAACTTTTTATACAAGTAATATACATACTAATATAATATTATAGACCAACAAAGGGAAACAAAATATTATTAAAGTTTTTACACACTTAAATGAGTCAAAAAGTCACATCTAGTCAAAATAGCTTAAAGTACCTTAATTACCTACATTTAAACAATTTATTGTTGTTAATATTTTTATAAACTATTATAATAATAATAACACTAAAATAATTCAATTTAGTAAGCTAGAAGACCAAAAAGATACATCAAATCAATTTTAAAAATATTTTCTTGAACAATGTAGTGCTAAAATACCAGCAAATAAGCACTTAAAACAAAATTTGAGCACAAAATTCAACCAAACAGCCCCTTGGCCGAAATCCCACCCGATGATCTGAAAATTTCAGATTTCAAATCTCTTAAAAAGGGCCTCCGCCTCCCATGCAAGCAATTAGAATTGAAAAAAATTTAAAAATTTCTTACACTTAATAATTAATCCCACAACTTAAAAATTCTATAAATAAGGCCCACCTTTTCCCAACATCTTCTCCTTCATTCGGTCAAGTAGAGACAATTGTGAGAGCTCCAAAAATTTTAAAAATCTCTACGTGTAGGAAAAAAAAGAAGAAGAAGAAGAAGAAGAAGAAACAAAAAAAAAAAAGGAACTAAGAGAAAAGGTCTCTAGAGACCAATGAGACACCAAAGCCAAGTCCTCTAGCCATCTTCCACTCTTAGATCTTCAAATAAGGTAAGTAAAACTTTTAAACTTTCTGTCCAATATCAACCTAAAACTCCTCTCAACTCATCTCTTAAAACACAACCAAGAACAAGAACAAAAATTGGGTGAAAAGGCATCGTGAAGAATGAATAGAGGCAGTTCATATGAGATTTAGTGTTGTAAGTGTTTGCATATAATTGTTTTTGAGTTTAATGGCTTGTATTGGTTCTGGAACATTGGTATGTATGAACACATTACACGCATACAAAGAAAATACATTAAATTTAAACATATCATGAGCTAAGTTATCGAAACCCTAAATGGCCTAATTTTCTAGGTATATTAACTTTCTGCCATGAATTTTAAACTAGCATAATTAATTGTAGAAAAATGATCTAAGAGTGATTTTTATGTCGAGATCTAGCTTTTTAAGTTATCTTACATACAAAATTGGTTTGAAGTGATTTCGTTGGATAGAACTCCAGATACAACATTTTTACCAAAGAGTGTCAGATTTTGACCACTCTGAGTTGCAGACATAAAAATCCTAAGTTAGAGTAAGAACCGAGCTTAGGTCAAAACATTAAACTTGTAGATAATATGTTTAAATTACGGTCCACCAATAATGAGCCAAAAATATAAAGTCTTGATAGGTAAAAACCTTTCCCAAAGTCACTGTTGTGAATTAGTTACTGATAGAGCTCTCTGTCATATGTTTTTGTGTGACAAAAACCCTATGTTTTTAATGGGCAAATGCAATAGTGGTTTTCATGAAAAATGTAACTAACATATTAAACTAGACACTGACCAACAATCAGCCAAAAATATCCTCGGATGGTCCCCTAAAGGTCTCGAGCATTCTCTGTTGAAAATCGGTTATGCTAAACCATTTTATGCTGACTGAACCCACTTTATAAATTGGCAACAATCGTCAACTTGTTCCAAACAACTAGCCTTAGTACAAAACATGAAACTTGTAGGAGAGAACTTAAAATAAAATCTCTCCAAAAATAAGACCCATATCTCTTGAATTGATGCCCCAAAATAGAAGCCAACAGAGGCCTAGATTTAGCATTTTTCTCTATAAAGTACTAAATGATTTTCTGTTAATTAAAATAAATGACTTCTTTTCCCTAGGCTCTGACCTTAGTGTTAAACATAAAAGTTGTAGAAAATATTTTTATCTAATTGGTGTTCGAAATCAAAAATTAACTCCGTACCTAAGTGCCCCAAAACATTGTTGTAATTTTAAGTTTGACACTTAAACATTTACCTAAATTTGGCTAAGTGTATGAGTGGCATGTCACATTGTGGGACTTGAAGATATGGACTTTAAATAAATTATGTGAGTGATTGCTTTACGAAATTGACAAATTGATGAATAGAAACCATACCGATAGGTTGAATTCATATCACATAAATTATAGCTTGTGCCTCATATACTTGTACTATATGCTTTGGTGAGTTGTACCTTATGCTTTAAAGACTTGTACTTTATGCTTTGTTGGTTTGTACGTCATGCCATGTTTAGTTTCATACCATGCTATTATTATGTTGTACTTCAAGATACGAGTTGTTGTACCATAAGCATCATTGCATTGCATTTGAGGCATCTTGTGGGTTGCATCCTGTACATTGGTTTTGGTTAATTTGTACTTGGGTCCTATTTGTTGGGTATATGTCCCTTTGGTTTTCGCCACTCCTTGAGTTATGATTATATTATAGAAGTGGTGTTGATAATGAGCCATATACGTCTTGAGCCGAACAGCCGCTATACGCTACTGTGATCGGGAACACTAACATACGGGAACCTAACGTACGGGAACGTAGTGGTACCATTAGGGTTATTATATTGGATATGTTGATTTTGGGCTATGTACGTCCTGAGCTGTGTTACGTCCTGAGCTGTATCACGTCTTGAGCCGAGCAGCCGCTATATGCCGCTGTGATCGGGAACGCTGACATACGGGAACCTAACGTACGGGAACGTAATGGTGCCATTCGGATTATCATGTTGGGTATGATTGACTTTGGTTCATGTACGTCCTAAGCCGTGTTACGTCCTGAGTCTTGCCATGTCTTGGGTCGAACGTCCGCTATACACCGTCGTGATCGGGAACGTTAGTGTACGGGAGCCTAACGTACAAGAACGTAATGGTGTCACTCAAAATTTGATTGGTTGATTTATAAATGGGTTGGGCAAATGCATTTGCATTGCACTCTTCATTATCTGTGCAATTTGTTGTCTAATACTTACCCGTTTACTGTATGAAATGCATTGTGGTGAGTTTGTGTTGTGAGATTGGTTAAAGAGTTTGGAGAGTTTTCTTCCGGATTTTGACTCATGGTATTCGTGCCACAGGTGAAGAATAGAGCGAGTGGCAAGAACCAGCCGACCCCGACAACGCAGTTTGAAGATTTTGAAATTTCTCCCTTTTTGTTCTTTTATTCTTTTATTATAATTTTTGTTAAATTCTTTGGTGAAACTGTAATCACTATGTACTTATGAACAGTTCAGAACTCTTAATGATGTAATATTTATGATATGTAAATATGAATAAATGGTCAGAATATTCTCCTTATTTATACTTATGCATGTCCCAACGTGCCTAGAGGATGGGGTGTCATACAAATCATTAGTTGTGCCCTGCACATGAGACCATAAACATTAATTTAAGTCGAACAAGAGTTTAGTTCAAGCCCATGAAAACTTAAAACCAAGCCCAACAAAAAAAACATTGGCCCAAACTTTGACCCAATCACTTAATTAATTAAATTTTGAATTAAAATAATATAAAATAATCAAAACAAACAAAAAGACCATTTTGTCGTTGCATGGCCGGTTGGTGGGAGCTTGGTGACATGTGTCAAAATTATTCTATTTTAAAAAGAGGTACCATAATGACAAGTTTGAAAATAAAAATAAATAATATTGTTAAATCAATTCAAAATATAAATAATATGCATATAATATAGAAAAAGTTAAATTAGAAAAAATAAGAGTACTACAATATTAAATATAACCAAGTAAAACCTTGTACACCAAAATTTAAATTTAAGTTAAATTGACACATCTTTGTCAAATATCTTAATCTAACCAAACCTTCAATGTATAAATAATTAAATAGTGAAAATAAAATAAAAATAGTGAGAATGATATATGTACTCTAGAAATAATAAACTAACTCTATATTAGTAAAAAAGTTAATAAAAACATACATAAAGTCAATTACACAAAAAAAAACATACATAAAGTCAATTTTTGGAGCACTTTTCTTAATATTGTTGTATTAATACATCATGGAGCCTTCAATATAATAGCAATAAAATACCAAATTCTAAAATTTATCCCATCCCCTAGCCCTAGCCGAAATCGTCTAGTGCTTGAACCAAGAATGACAAGCTTTTGTCATAAGCCTTGTCGTAGAAGAAACACATGCATTGGCTCTTTTGGTGGCAACATCATCACACCCACCAAGCCTTCACTCTATAAAACCAACCCACCACCACCACCTTATGACCGAACCACTAAAGGGGTCTTCCCATGTTCTGAAAATTTAGTTGCTAAGTGTGACAGTGAGGGAGAGAAAGAAGAAAGGAAGAAGGAGGAGGATCAAGAAGAGGAAGGACGAAGGACATCAAAGCCAAGTTTTATGCTTCTTCATCAATCTTAGGATTAAATCTCAAAGTAAATAACTCTATAATCCTCTCTCTCAAACCCCTTTTCAAATCTGTCACAACCTCACCTCAACTCATGCTTAAACTATAAATCAAGAACAAGAACAAAAACACATGAAAAAGGCGTCATAGTTGAGAGTTAGGGACTGTTCTGGACATTTTTTGATTTGTTAAGTGGTTGGATGTTTGTGTCTTTGAGTTTTGTAGGTAATATATGTTATGTAGTTTAGATAAATAAATATATACAATATGCATGCAAAGAAAATTGATCAAAACATGACCCACAACATGCTAGGTGGCTAAAAATCAAGTTAGGCCTAAGATTTGTAATTTTGTGTTCTCTACCCCAAATTTTGAAAAATCATAACTAATTATGAAAAAACGATCTGAGTGTGTTCCTTATATTCAGACCTATATTTTATGTTATTGTTCATTCAAAATTTTTTTGAACTGATTTGAGTGAGAAGTGCTCGAGATATAGCATTTCTACCAAATTATGTCGGCTTCAGGCCAGTAGTCATTGCATACCTAAAAACCCCACTTTTGAATGTGAACGGAGCTTAGGTCAAAACACAAAAAATTGTAGATAACATATAAATATAGATATCCACCAAAGAGTTGCCTAAAATATTGAGGTTTAATAAGTATAATAGCATCTGAAAGTCTTTGTTTCTGTTTAGAGGATAGCAAAGCCCTTTATCGCATCTTTTTAAGCAACCCAAAACCCCTATTTTTAGTGACCACCTCCAAAAGTGACTTTTATAAAAAGTGTAGGTAACATATTAATCTAGTTGTTTTCCAAAAATCAGATTTAAAAACCTCTAAAAGATCCCTTAAACCATTTTTAAACCCTCTGTTGAAAACTGATTCTACTATGTATTTTATACCGCCTAAACACATTTTATAAAATGACTTATTTCTCCAACCTTTTCTAAATAACCACCTTGAGCACTATTTATGAGACTTGTAGGGAATATATTGAAATAAACCATATCCAAACATTTGTTGGAGTAGAAATAAAAAATTTGAACCGATGCCGTGACCGTAAAAAACGATGTGCGCGTTTTTCATGAAAACAAAGAACAATTTTAATCTTAATAGCAAAATACATTTATGAAACTTGAAAAAAAAATTCAAGAAGTCCCGGATATGTTGAAGATGACCTTGCAACCTTCTCACGTATATCCCAGACGTACTACGACGATCACAGTGTGTGGGCACCGATACCAATCGAAGAGTTCTTCTTTTCCTCGGTTCCTCTTCACAAAAAATCTCCAAAGAGGCAAAATTAATTGCCAAAAGAGGAGAGGGGGCGGCGGCTATGGGGGGAGATTAGGTTAGGGTTTTCTTTTTGGATCCTCTTTGTCATATATATAGGAATATATCAAAAAGATATTAAGTGTATATTCTCTCCTTCCTAAAAGGATAAGAAGATATACACTTA
>JAOTRH010068172.1:0-18082 GCA_034768845.1 Heliamphora exappendiculata | reverse complement strand
TGCGTACAGGCCCAGTGCGTGCGGAAGGTTATGAACGGCTTGCCGTTGCGCATACCGGCGACGGTGATCCGCTGCGCAGCCATCGTGCCTTTCTCGATGACTGCGCCGTTGGCAAGCGTGCGCGATTCGCCCGCCAGGGCGATGTCGCCGCGCACCTCGAAGCGTTCGACCGGCAAGCCGATCGCATCGGCGAACGCGGCCATCGATTGCTGGTAGCCGATCACCGTGTATTCGAGAAGCTTGGGGTCCATCTCGAGACTGTCGACCTTCGTGCCGAAGCCCATGACCTTGGTCACCATGTCGGGCGGGGTCGAGGCCGGGATGTCGGCGTATTCGTCGATGATGATCTCGTCGACGCGGGTCATCGGGTAGACGAGCGTCAGCGGCATCGTGGTGGTGCTGAAGCCGGGGCTGCTGCCGGTCGCATGGATCGAGCTTGCACCCTCCCGGCAGGCCGCCTCGATCCGTTCACGGATGCCCGGCTCCATCCACGGCCCGTAAAAGAACTCGCTGCGCGTGGTGACGACGTTGATGCCCGCGCTCAGGAGCGTGCACAGCTCGCCCACGCTGAAGCCCTCGCGCATGTAAGAGACACAGTCGGGCTTCAGCGCCAGCACGTCATCTAGGCGATTGGTGGCAATGACGCCGATCGGATCGATCCCGGCAATCTCGCCGGCGTCCTTGCCTACCTTGTCCTCCGAGTGGACGATCAGGCCCACCAGCTCGAGTTGCGGATGCGCGACAATCCCGCGGATGGCTTTCTTGCCTTGTCGGCCCGCCGCCCACTGGACGACGCGATACGTCTTGTTCAGATCGAGAGTCGTCATGGATTTCCCTTGCTCGCTGGGCCGTGTCACCGGCCGAAGTGGAACGTGATCGAACCGCCGTAGAACCGGGGTGCACCCAGTGCGGCATCCTCGAAGCCCAGGCTCGTGGCGATGCCGGGGACGAACGTGAAGTAATGCTGATTGGTCACGTTGGTCGCGAAGAAGGCGACGTCGAACGGCGAGCTGGCCACGTGCTCCCAGGTCAGGTTGAGGTTCAGCAGGTTGGTCGCGGGAACGTAACCCAGCGATTGGATGTACGCGACCGTCGCCGGATTGGACGTAGCGGTGCCGGTATACGTCCGATCGATCGGGTTGGAGATTGCCTTGTCCGCGTGCGCGAACGTCGCGCCGACCGTGATCGCGCCGATGCTCTGCTCAAGCGGAAGCGTGTAGTTGGCGGTGATGTTGACCTTGTTCTTGGGCGTCAGCAGTAGCGGGTCGCCGACCTGATATCCGGCCGCCGCCTCGTAGGGCGAGCCGAGGCCGCCGATGCCGGTCGGCAGGATGATCGCGTCGATGCGGGTCCGCGTGTAGGCGTAGGACACCGAGACATTGAAGCCTTGGAACGGCCGCACCGAGGCGTCGACTTCGACGCCGTATATCTTGGATTTGCCGGCGTTGATATCGACCGCAGTCGGTGAGATCGACGCCCGCACACAGTTGCCCGCGGCATCGAGAGAATAACAGGAGTTTGGATTCAGGCCTAACTGCAATTGCTGGCTGCCCAGCTTGTTATAGAAGCCCGCGACGTTGAAAGTGCCCGGGACTGGGCCATGCCAGCTGGTCTTGGCGCCGACTTCGAACGCGTCAACCTTCTCCTTGCTGAAGTAGGCCAGCGCGGTCGGAGCATTCGGATTGACGCCGCCGGTGCGATAGCCGCGCGCATACTTTGCGTAGATCAGAATGTCCTGATTGGGGGTATAATCGACGTCGATCAGCCAGGTGGGCGCCGAAGACTTCGAGTGGAGGTTGCGTGCGCACGAACCCGCCGGGACCGATCCGCCCGCGAAGTGGTTCTGCACGCCATTGCTCGTCGAGTTCGTTGCATCGGGATAAGTGCAATATGAATACTGGGGGGCGCCGGCGATCGCCGTAAACGGCAGGAAGGTCCCCGACGTCGGTGCCAGCGGATAGCCTTCAATGGTCGCATACTGGACTGAATCGTTGTTTTCACGATCCCAGGTGTAGCGGAAGCCACCGGTGACCTTGAACTGGTCCGACAACTTGTAAGTGGCTTGGCCGTAGAGGCCTACGTCGTGGAACGCGGTCTGGCCCGTGGTGACGTTGATCGTGCCGGTATTGCCAAGGCCGGCGTTGTACGCGGCGATTGCCGCCGGGAAGCTTCCGCCGGCACCGAGTGCACCCAGAAATGCCCCGATTCCGCCGAGCTGGCCCAAGACGTCATAGCATTGGCTCGCCTGCCGCGCGGCATCGCTGGGGCAATTGAGCAGGACGCTGGACTTCGTGCCGACCAGATCGATCGGGCGTGCAGATTCGAGATAAGCGCCGGCCTGCCAGGTGAACTTTCCGTTCGGTGAATCGCCTTGGACCCGAAATTCTTCCGTAAAAGTCGACTCATTCGCGGTCGAGAGACCGGGGAAAGTCAGCGAATTGGCGAAGCCGATGTTGTACTCCGGCAAGCCGGGAAAGCCGAGCGCGGGGATTGCCGGGATCGAGGGAGTCTTGAAATTCGCACCGAAGATCGGGTTGTTGAAGCTCTCTTTGAGCTCGGCGTAACTGATGATGTTCTTGATCGTGATCGTATCGCTGGCGCGCCAGGTCGTCGTATCGATCACCTGCCACGTCCTTAGGACGGTCTTGGCATTGGGCACGCCTTGCGACGCGTCGTAAAAACCGCCGCCCTGATAGCTGCTCGAGCCCGGCGTCAGCTGTCCGGCAACCAGACCGCCAAGGCTGAACGTGGGATCTGCGGCGACCAGCTTGTGCATATCGCCGTTGGTGTTTGAGCGGCTGTACGAAGCGACGATGTAGTTCTCGAGATTGGGCGTCAGTTCGCCCACGACGCTGAGGCGCGCTGCAATGTAATTGACGTCATCAAAGTTGTCGGGGCCGATGCCGCTTGTGTTGTGGATATAGCCGTCGCGCTTCATGCGGTCGACGCCGAGGCGGACGCGGAAGGTGTCGGACAGCGGGATGTTGAGAACCGCCTCGCCGTGCTTGAGTCCGTAATTGCCGAAAGTCCCCTTGATATAGCCTTCGAACTTGTCGGTCGGCTTGTGCGGTACCAGCAGCACCGCGCCGCCGGTGGTGTTTCGCCCGAACAGCGTCCCCTGCGGTCCCTTGAGTACCTGCACGTTCTCCAGGTCGAAGAACGCGCCCGGACCCGCGCCATCGCCGGCGGGAATGCCGTTCGATGCCGCGCGCGGCGCGACGACGTCGTTGAAGTAGACGCCTACCGCCGGCGAGGTCCCATTCTCCTGGACGAAGCCGCGGATCGCGAAGCTGGTGTTCTGCGAGCCGAAGTTGGAGTTGGCGGTCAGCGACGGCGTGTTGATCGCGAGGTCCGATGCATTGACCACGTTGTTCCTAGTCAACTGCGCCTGGTTGAACACGGTGATCGAGATCGGAACGTCCTGCAGGCGCTCCTCGACCCGCCGCGCGGTAACGATGATGTCGGCGCCCGTGCTGCTGTCGCTGCCGGTGGCCTGTGCGTATGCGGGCGTGGCGATTGCGAGCGAAAGCGACGCCAGTGCACAGCCCGCATAAATACGTGATTTGAATTTCATGATCATCTCTCCCCAAGTCTTTTTTGTTTGCGCTCGCAGAAGATCATCTGCGGAAAGCAGACGTCCCGCTTTTTCGAAGCGGCGCCAAATTTTGCTGAGATCCGTCGAAGCGAAGGTAACGATCGCGCCGCTGGGCGCGCTAGTTAATCCCCTCACGTCGGTTGGCTTGTTTTGTGTCCGCCCCCATTTCGCTATTTGGACACATCATGCATGACGGGTACGGGATCGACTTGATCTAATGGGACAGATTTCGGTCGTTCAATCGGTCCGGCGGTATCGTGCGATCGCGATCATTTGCGCTTGACCATTCGTGACAGGCGCTCGAAACGGCGAGCAAGACGTCGATCCGTTATGCGATCACGCAGAGGGAAGAGGGCATGTCCGAGAGCGCAAGGGCGCACCCGGCGAACGGGCGCGGTGACTTCGATGCGATCCATGGCGCCATGCTCCTGGGCTTCGACGATCTCGTTCGCAATCTTGGCGGGGATGCGGCCACGTTGTATTTGGCAGCCGGTATCGATTTGCCCTCCGCTGCCAAACGCAGGGTGCGCGCGACGTACCGCCAGTTCGTGAACCTTCTTGAGCTATCGGCGGCGCGGTTTGATTGCGCGGACTTCGGCATGCGCCTCGCGGTCCGGCAGGCGAGGACCGCGTTCGACGGGCCGCTCGGCGACGGCATGCGCAACTCACGCAACTTTGCCGAAGCTTTGCAATTCGTGAGCAGCCATAGCTATGCGCACAGTCTGGCTGCATGGATCTGGTTTCGGTTCTCGCTCTCCGGCAGGGACACGATCGTCGGTCACGATATCCTGCTCGACGGACTGCCACAGAAGAGCCAGGCGATGGAATATATCCTGCTGGTCGGAAACCTTGCGATCGTTGAACTCACGGGCGACCGCGTCCGGGCGCGCAAGGTCCTCTTCCGCCACCAGCCGGTTTCGGCCCTACGCGAATATCGCCGTTATTTCGGATGCGAGGTCCGCTTCGGGCGCAACGCCGATGCGGTGATATATCACGGTCCCGATCTCGCATGCCCGATTCCCGCACCCGACGGCAACGCTCGCCAGAACGCCGCCAACCTGATCGAAAGCCGTTTTTCGCGCCACAAGCCGCCGCTCAGTGCCGACGTGCGCGGTGTAGTGTTTCACCTGCTGGGTACAGAGCTGTGCACCAAGGATCGGGTCGCAGGTGCGCTTTCCCTTCACCCCCGCACGATGCTACGCCGTCTTGCCGAGGAGGATACGACGTTCCAGTTGATCAAGGATCAGGTTCGTCGCGATCGGCTGCTGTATTACGCTGGCCAGACCGATTTCGAGTTCATCGCTATTTCGGAAAAGCTGGGCTTTTCCGAACAATCGGTGATGACGCGCAGCTGTCGCAAGTGGTTCGGAAAGGCGCCGACCGATCTGCGTCTCGAGTTGCGACGGGCATCTAGAAACGCGACCAGCGCAGGTGTCACGAATGGCCAAGCCGAGTCACCGTTCCCCGCGCAAAAGGCTGCCTGAGACGGCTACACGGCCGCGTTCGCCCAGTGGCAACTTCTTGCCAGCTAGGCGGCCATCCTCATAGAACAAGGCGCACCATGTGGAGAGCGGTTCGCGTTGGACCGACAGCATCCGTGGAAGACGTTCTTGCCAACGTCGATCCCAAACACGGCGGCCTCGATCGGTGCGTTCGCGACCATTCCCTCTTCTTCTAACGATCACCCTACCTTTGCGGTGGGCGATTCATCCGAAATTGCAGGAACATGCGAGGGTCCGGCGGATTGAACGGCGAACACCTGTTCGAGGAGTCGCTTCATGGCCAAGTCCCCCGCCCGCGCCGCGCGCACCAAGTCCGCGGCGATCGATCAGGTCTCGGGCAAGGGGGGAGAGACGCATCAACGCATTCCCAAGGATGCCGATCACGGCGATGCAAATGCGCACCTCACGACCAACCAGGGCATCCGCGTCTCCGACAACCAGAACTCGCTCAAGGCCGGGGCGCGCGGGCCGGTGCTGCTCGAGGATTTCGTGCTGCGCGAGAAGATCTTTCACTTCGATCACGAGCGCATACCAGAGCGGATTGTTCACGCACGTGGCTCGGCCGCGCACGGCGTATTCGAGTGCACTAAAGCGATCCCGCACCTGACCAAAGCCGCGCCGTTCCAAAAGGTTGGCAAGCAGACCCCGGTGTTCACCCGCTTCTCGACCGTCGCGGGCGGCGCCGGGTCGGTCGACACTCCGCGTGACGTGCGCGGCTTCGCGGTCAAGTTCTACACGGAAGAGGGGAATTGGGACCTCGTCGGCAACAACATCCCGGTGTTCTTCATCCAGGACGCGATCAAGTTCCCTGATCTCATCCACAGCGTGAAGATGGAGGCCGATCGCGGTTACCCGCAGGCGGCCAGCGCGCATGATACGTTCTGGGATTTCGTCAGCCTGATGCCCGAGACGATGCACATGGTGATGTGGGCGATGTCGGACCGTGCGATCCCGCGCTCGCTGCGCACCATCGAAGGGTTCGGGATACACACCTTCCGCTTCGTCGATGCTGCAGGCAAAGGGACGTTCGTCAAGTTTCACTGGAAGCCGGTGCTGGGGCTCCAGTCCACCTTATGGGACGAGGCGGTGAAGATCGCCGGCGCCGATCCCGACTACCACCGCCGCGACTTGTTCGAGGCGATCGCGGCGGGCGATTTTCCGCAATGGGACTTCGGCATTCAGACTTTCGACGAGGAATGGGCTGCCAAGCAGCCGTACGACGTACTTGACGCGACCAAACTGATCCCGGAGGAGGACATCCCGGTCGACGTCATTGGGCGCATGACGCTCAACCGCAATCCCGACAACTTCTTCGCCGAAACCGAGCAGGTCGCCTATTGCCCGGCGAACATCGTGCCGGGCATCGACTTCTCGAACGACCCCCTGCTGCAAGGTCGGCTGTTTTCATACCTCGACACCCAGCTCAAGCGGCTGGGCAGCACCAACTTCCACCAGATCCCGATCAACGCGCCCAAGTGCCCGATGCACAATTTCCAGCGCGACGGGCACATGCAGACCCAGGTGCCGACTGGCCGCGCCAACTACGAACCCAACAGCCTCGCCGAGGGCGGCGAACCGGGCGGCCCGCGCGAATGCCCGGCGACCGGCTTCACCAGTTTTCCGGCCAACAACGAGCGCAACGATGGCGGCGAGAAGCTGCGTATCCGCGCAGAACTGTTCGCGGACCATTACAGTCAGGCACGGCTGTTCTTCCACTCGCAGACCCCGATCGAGCAAGCGCACATCGCCAGCGCCATCACCTTCGAGCTGTCGAAGGTCTCCCTTGAATACGTCCGCACCCGCGTGCTTTCACGACTGCGCAATATCGACGAGACCTTGGCCGAGCGCGTTGCGACCGGACTCGCGATGTCGCTGCCTGACGCAGCGGCCGCCGCGAAGGGCCCGATCGACATGAAGCCGAGCCCGAAACTGTCCATCGTCGGGCAGGGACAGCCGGCAATGACGGGCCGCAAGGTGGCGATCCTGTTTGCCGAAGGCTCGGACAAGGTTTCGATCGACAAGCTCAAGGTCCAGATCGAGAAGGCCGGAGGCAGCGTGTTCCTGGTCGCGCCCAAGGTCGGCGAACTGCCGCTCAAGGGGGGCAAGCTAAAGGCCGACGGCCAACTCGCCGGATCACCTTCGGTGCTGTTCGATGCTGTGGCCTCGATCTTGATGCCCGACGCGGCGGCCAAGCTCGCAAACGACGGTGCGGCGGTCCAGTGGTTCATGGACGCCTATGGCCATTGCAAGACGATCGGGCACTGCCCGGGAACGCAAGTGATTCTCGACAAGGCCGGGGTCGAAAAGGATGAAGGCGTTGTGCCGGTCGAACAGTTCGCAAACATCGCACCAGCTCGTCACTGGGAACGAGAGCCGAAGGTGCGCATGCTGGCGTGATGAAGCCGGCGGCGTGTTGTGGCGCTCAGACGAACCGGAAGGTCTGCGGTGACTGCGTGTCAGCTCTGGGTGCCCGGCCGGCTGTCTCGAAGAACGTTGCGGTAGGTTCGCGCGGTTCGTATCCGCTACGTTGAAGCGTCCAGAAGTCTGTGAACCTCAAGTAAAGCGTCGGCCAGCAGAATCTTCAATCGCCTGTTCTCGTCCATCAACGCTTTTGAGCTGCCCGTGCCTGGTGCAATCCCTTCGAGATAACAGGCAATGCTGGCGGCAAGATATCGATCGATGAAATCTGGTTCGAGGACCACTCCCTGTACGACAAAAGTAACCGGTCCAGTCACGACGAGATTCATGAATGCCATTGCCGCATCACGAGCGGTAGAGAACCATCGAAGATCTGCCTCTATACGCCGCGCAATCAATTCCTCGAGAAATCCCAATGTCGGCTCAAATCCTTTCTCAACATTGTAAGCGCCCAGTTCGGGCATCCGCGCGGCGACTCCGTTGGTCAGTTTGAGCAAGTTGAGACCAGCCGAAGACATGACGTTGTCGAGTAGCATCCTGCCGATCATGCGCAACGTTTCGGCGAAGTCGTCCGTTTCTGCCGCGCGCAGACGGTCGATGGGAATGATCCAGTTCTCGATCGCGAGCGCCAGCGCGGCGCGGAACAAGCCTTCCTTGTCGCCGTGACGTAAATACAGGGTGCGCTTGGCGACGCCGGCGCGTGCGGCAATCAAATCGATACTCGCGCCCTCGAAGCCGAACTCGACGAACACTTTGAACGCATTGTCGAGCAGGGCGCGATCGTCTGGAGAGCCGCGTCTGCGACGCGGCTCTGTGGTTGTCGCACCCGAATGCTCGACCGGCTCCGATATTGGATCCATGCGCAGCGTGCCCAATTCGTCTCACTTAGCCCCTGAGAACGGGCAGAACCTTGTCCGCAAAGAGCTTCAGCTGGGCATAGACACGATCGTAGGGCATGCCGCCATAGCTGAAATTTGCGATGATCTCGTAATCGCCGACCATTGATTTGCGCATCTGATGTTTCTCGATGATCTGCTCCGGCGTACCGATCAGGTTGCCCGCGATGTAGTTCTTGTATGCCTTCTGCGGGCCACCGGCTTCCGCCATCGCGTCTCCGAGCGCGACGTAGGTAGCGTACGAGGGCATCGATTTGAAGTGCTCGCCGCCCCATTCGTAGTGGTTCGCGACTTGGTAGAATTGCTTGGCGAAGTAGTTGTCGGTGTATTCGATCACTTCCGCCTCGGTCGGCACGCAGACTACAAAATCGGCGATCACGAACGGCGGTGCCGCCTGGTGGTGCTTGGCCTCGAACGTGCTGCGATAGGCGTTTATCTCAGGCATGGAGGCTTCCCATTCGCCCTGGCTGAAGCGGAGCGCCTTGAGGCCGTAATCGGCGGCGACCTCCGCGGAAGACGGCGACATGCTGACCATCACCATCCGGTCGCGGGTCCAGCCTTCCGGCCGCGGGCGAATTTCGGTTTCCGGTTGCTGAAAATGTTTGGTGTTGGCTTTGACCGTGCCAGTCTCAAGGCCATCGATGATGATGAGGCAGGCTTCGTCGAACATCTCGCGCGAGTCTGCGATGTCGGTGCGGAAGGCGTTGAATTCGCGCCGTGCTGCGCCGCGGCCCATGCCCAGAATCACCCGACCTTCGGAAAGGCTGTCGAGCATCGCGACTTTCTCGACGACACGCAGCGGATCGTTCCAAGGCAGGATCACCGCCGCGGGCATCAGCTGGATCGTCTTGGTCTTCGCCGCGACATAGGACAGCGCCTGAAGCGGATCGGGGCAGGCGCCGTAGTCGGTGAAGTGATGTTCCACCATGGCAGCGAAGTCGAAGCCCATTGCTTCCGCTTCAATCGCAATCTGCGTCTCGCGGCGGAAAAACTCCATATCCGAAATGCCGTGCAGGTTCTGGTAACCGAGGTGGACGCCAACCCTCATAAGGATCTCCATTGAAACGAATCGTTATAATAGATCATTAAATAGTATTATATATCGTTTCAATAGATCGTTTAGGTCGCGGACTGGGGTTCCGTTTGAAACGATTGAGGATACAAACGTCGGAAGCGCCAGGGTATGATCTGGCTGGGGCGGTGCTGGCTGCGAACTGCGCCTGCGCGGAGCGGGCTCAGACCGTGACTTCGAGCTCCTTGCCTCCTGCGCCGCCGTTCTCGAACGAACCAAGACCGTAGTCGCCGCGGATGGTCGTACGCTGCATGTGGCGGGTCAGATTGGGGCTGTGTCCGCTCACCGAGTGCAGCACCCGCCAATTGTCCCAGATCAGCATGTCGCTGGTCGTCCAGGTATGGAAGTAGGGCTCCGCCAGCCGCGCGATCTCCTGGCAAACGGCTTCGAGCAGCGCGTCGCCCTCGGCATCTTCGTGGCCTTCGACCCCGACCGCGCCCCACGGCGAAACATGCAGCACACGTTCGCCCGAGGCGCGTGTCCAGACCGCTGGATGGATCGCGCGCGGAAACTTCTTCGCGCTCTCCGACGTCATCGCGCTGTCGGCATGCTCACGCACCAGGCGGAAGCCCTCCGGCCGCCCGAAGCGCATGTGGTCATAGCTGAGCTCGAGCGTGTAGAGGATCCGCTTGTCGGCGATCGCGTCGCGCAGGTCCGCCGGCAAGTCGTGGTAGAGCTGGATACCGTCGACGAACCCCGTCCTGCCGCCCTCCGGCACCGTCTTCAGCGCGCGCAATACGCCGGCGCGGTTGAGCTCGTTGTTGTAGCAATGGTCGAAGTGCCACGGCAGCCAGGTGGCGAGTTGCTTGCCGCCGATCTCGACGATGCACGATCGGCTCGGGTTCTCGAGGATGTCGATGACGCCAGGCAGCAGATCATCATCGACCCGCGCGACCGAGGCGACCGGGTGATCCTTGAGCGGGCCGAACACTTCGCTGATCGCGACATGCATCGCCGAAGAGGGCGCGACCTCCTCGAACAGGATCAGGCCGCGGTCCTCGAACAGGCGGTTCAGTTCTTGGCGGACGGCGGGGTCGCGGGTGCTTTCCTCGGTAACGCCGCGGACGCGGCTGCCGAACGCCAATCCCGCTTCCAGCGGCCGAATGTCTAGCGCACGCATCATTCTCTCCGTGACTGAGGCCCGGCGTCCCGGGCAAATCCTTCTATTCCGCCGCGTTCCCGGTCTATCGACAGCTTGCACCGCGGCCTCTGCATCTGGCCCCGTCAGGCGGAGCCGGCAGTCTCGCGAAACACCTGCGGCGTCATGCTGGTCCACCGCTTGAACGCGCGGCCGAAGCTGCTCTGCTCCGAATAGCCGAGTTGGCTTGCTATCTCGTCGAGTGTGTAGTCGGTCTCGCGCAGCGCGTGTGTGGCCGCCTTCAGCCGCTGTTCCTCCAGGATATCGGAAAACTGCATGCCCGCGGCATGAAGACGTTTCTGCAGTGTGCGCGTCGGCATTCCCAGTTTCGCTGCACAGCGGCTCATCGACCAATTACCCGGTGGCGGCGTCCAGCGCACGTGTGCCCTGACCAGATCGACGACCGTCGGCTCGTGGTCGTAGCGCAGTTGTGAAAGATAGTCGTACAGGAGGCGGAACACGATCGGCTCGGCGCCGGACTGCCGGCGGTCGAGCAGGTGCGAGGAGAACGCGATCCCGCTCGCGACGCACCGGGAAACCACTTTGCACGCGAACCGGTCCTCCAACTCGGGAAGACTGCGCGGGCGGATATCCGACGCGGCCATCACGTAGCTGGGCTTGATCCCGTTGCCGAGCAGCGTCTGGAGGAAGCGCCAGGCGAGGAGCGTGCCGTGCAAGGTCGCCTGCTCCTCGCCGCTGAAGGCGCTTTGCCGCCAGCGGAATTCGGCGGTCTCGCCACTGACGACGAGCTCGAGATCCGCGCCGGGACTGTGAAACACGGGCAAAAAACGTGCGAACGCCTCGATACCGGATCGGACCGTCGGCGCAGCACGCGCCATGCTGGCCAGACAGCCGAACACGCTCGCGTCCTGATGCTCGGCGAGATGCAGGCCGAACAGACCGTCATTGAACGACCGCTCGCAATGCTCGAGCAGCGCGTTGGAGCGGGTAGTCGCCATCGCTGAGCGCCGCGATGTCGATGTCGTAGTCGTCGAGGACGCGGCGGCAGCTGCCGCCCATCGCGCCGACCAGCGTGTTGAAGCCGCGAAGGTAATGCGCCGACCGGATGTGTCCGATCGAGGGTGGCGTGAACACGGGCCCGCCCATCGATCCCAGCGCCGACAGCGATGGTTCTCCTTGCATATCCCTCTCCGTCGTTCTTTTTGGCACCTCCGGCGAGCGGGCTCCGCAGCGCCGTGAGCGCGGTCCGTGCCGATCTTCAGCGATGCGCCCGGTGGGGGCGGCTGGCATCATCCGAACGCGCCCGCTGATATACCTTTCGTATCCGCGCGCCGGGCGTGCTTGCGTCACGCTTGTTGCTTTCTACACTTTGCCCAGCGGTGAAATACGGCCCGGGGTCGCAAGGGTCATCTCGTCGGGTCTGGCTCCGCAAGGGCCGCGCCGTCCGTGCGCCACCGCGAAGAACACGAAGCAGTCGAAACTGCAATGACCCATGGAGGAGGGGCTCTAACATGAAGACATCGAGCAGCGTTCTGGCTGTCGCCATCTCCCTGTCCGGATTGGCTCCCGTGGCCGCCCGCGCACAGGCAGCGCCCGTGAGTACGCATGAAACCTCGACAGAGGCGCCGACCCCGGGGCCGGATGCCACCTCAAGCGGGATCGCTGACATCGTCGTGACCGCGCAGCGCCGCTCAGAGAGCCTGATGGCGGTCCCTCTGTCGATACAGGCTTTCACCGGCCGCGAGCTGGAGAGCAAGCAGATCAACACGATCACCGACCTGCAGTTCACCACTCCAGGCTTTTTCACGAGCCAGAGCGCGGGCTTCACCCAGGTCTATTTGCGAGGTGTCGGCAACAGCATTTTCAGCGGCGCCGATCCCAGCGTCGCGACGTATGTCGATGACGTTCCGCGCATTTGGGGCTCGATGAGCCAGAACCTGTTCGACGTGCAGCGGGTAGAGGTGCTAAAAGGGGCACAGGGCGGCCTTTACGGGCGCAACGCGACGGGCGGCGTCATCAACGTCATTACGCGCCAACCCGACACGAGCGGCCCGAGTGCGGATGCGCTCCTGGACTACGGCGAGCGTAACACCTTCCGCGCCGCTGGCTACGTCAACGTTCCGCTGGGCGACAAAGTCGCGATCGCACTCTCGGCCGAACGCGCGACACACGATCCCTATATCCGGAATATCGCGGTCAAAAATCCCTACACCGCGGCCATGTTTCCGACCGGGTCGTTCCTGGGAACCCCAGCACAGACCGCTGCGGTGCTCAATAGCTCGGTCGTCACTCCAGACATCGCATACGGGCGCATGACCTCGCTTGACGGGAAGATCCTGTTCAAGCCGACCGAGAACCTGCGGATCACCATCGCGGGCGATTACACGTACAAGAACGACACCGACGGCAACCAGAATATTCAGGAAAATCCCGGGCTGGCGCAGGCCTTTCTCACCGGATTGTTCGGTTCGTTCGGGTTCAACCCGCAACTCCCGCCCCACTTCATCCTGCCTGTAACACAGAAGTTCACGGTCGCGGCCGGCGCGCCTGCCACCAACACGCTCAAGGACTACGGCGTCTCGGGGACCGTGGTTTTAAGCCTGCCCAACGTCGATATCACCTCGATCTCGGCCTATCGGCACCAGAACACGTTGAACCAGGGCGACGCGTTGACCTCCAACGTGCCGGTCGTGCTCCCGTCGGCGAGCAACAACCGGACGTTCTACTATCAGGAGTTGCGCGCCGCTTCGACCTGGAGTGGTCCGCTGCACCTGATCGGGGGCGCAACATACCTGTACAACCGATTGAACGGCGACCTGGAGATCAACCTGCTCGGCGGGCTCGCACAGTCAGCGCACAACGTGGTCCGCGATGTCGTGAGGAACTGGACGATCTATCTTCAGGGCACCTACGACATCACCGATCATCTGAGCGTGACGGCATCGGGGCGCTACATCCACGAGACCAACCACGCGCAGTTCATCCTGCCAGCGGTGTCGGACACGTCGTCTACCGAGCAGAAGTTCCTGCCGTCGGTCACGATCAGCTACAAACTTGACCAGGGCAACGTCTACGCGCGCTGGGCGCAGGGCTTCAAGGCGGGCGGGGTCAACCCGACCGCGGCGCCCTCGATCTTCCCGACGCCCGAGGACGGCAGTGTGTTCAAGCCGGAAACGGTCGACACCTTCGAAGTCGGTTACCGCCAGGCGCTCTTCGAGCGCCGCCTGCAACTGACGACTGCAGTGTTCTACAACGATTACAAGAATCTTCAGTACGCCGATCACGCCAATGCTGCTTACGCGGCAAGCGTGCTGCTCGCGTTAACCAACGGCAAGAAGGCGCGAACCTGGGGCGTCGAGCAGACCGTGGTCTACAAGCTGGCCGAGCCGCTGACGCTCGGAGCGTCGGTGAGCTACCTGAACGCCAAGTACCTCGACTTCGAGCTCACCGGCAATCCGGTGCTGGCCGACTTCAACTTCAGTGGAAAGCGGATGATCTTCTCACCGAAGTGGCAGGTATCGCTGAACGCCGATCTCGATCAGCCACTGACCGATCGCGTGCGACTGGTGGGAAGCCTGGTCGCCAACCATGTCAGCAACGTCCTGTTCCAGCCCTCGGCCCTGCCTGGCGTGATACCGGATTCGACAAACGCGCCCTACTGGCTGGTCAACCTGCGAGTTGGCTTCGATTTCGATCGAAAATACGAGATCGCGCTGTTCGCGCGCAATCTCACCAACTCGCGCTACTACGTGTTCGGCAACTCCAACGCGTTTGGCAACACCGCCACCTGGGGCAACCCGCGGGTGATCGGCGGCGAGGTCACCGCGCACTTCTGATGCCGGTGGGCGGCGGTGGCGTCCGGTTGAAGGGTTGCCGCCGCTGTCGCCTAGCCCGGCAGCGGCTCGATCATCGTCTCGGTCGAGAAGATCCAGCTGTGCTGCTGATCGAACCACAATGCCTCGTCGGCCTTGATCATGGCGAAGTTCGCCAGTCCGATGCGCTCCATCTCGGTGAGCGCTGCCTCGTCGCGGAGCACGTATTCGGAGATCGCGTCAAAGCCGGTGGCCGGGGCATCGTCCAGGCTGCCGCTCAGGAAGTTGCGGCCCTGGGTCAGGTAATGTCGGCGGTAGGACAGCCAAAGATGGCCGAACAGCTTGACGGCGATGCGCGAATGGCTGGTCTCATAGCCTTGGCGGAAAGCCTCATAGCTGATGTCCGGTCGCTTGCGCACGAGCACGAGCTTGACGATTGGCATGTCGGGTTCTCCATGATGATTGATCAGGGGTGCGCGAGCCAGGCGACATCGGCGGGGCTGTCACACAAACGCACTACCGCCAGCCCGCCGGCGCCGGACCCCTTGTCGAGGGTATGCGCCTCGACCCGCGCGATCCGGCACGCGCGCTTGCGGATGCGCCAGCCGGCGGGCGTGCGCACGAGGTCATCATTGAACCAAGCGAGCCCGCGCAAGCTGGTCCCCGCTGGCTCGCCTTCGCTGTCCAGCCGCCAGAGGCAGTAGACGATCGATCGCGCGGTATCTCCATGGACGCGGACGGCTGGGTTCAGGACAAGATGCTCGGTATGGCGATATCCGGCGTGGAGATCGGCGAACGCATGCGCGAAGGCATCGCGCCCGGTCCACCTCTGCCCCGGCCCGTAATCGGCCTCGATATCGTCGGTGAAGATGTCGTCGAACAAGTGCCATTGGCGGCTGTCGACCGCGAACCCGTAAAGATTGAGCGCCTCGCCTATCGCCCGCGCGTTCTCGCTCACACGATCCACCCACGATGAACGGCCACCCTGGCTGGATGGGTTCGCCATCATAGCCGCGATGCCCGTCGGCGATAGCGGCCGGAGATGGGGAGAGCGGAAATGTCGATGGCGAGGTGCATCGCGGCGGAACGGACAGGGCGCGGTTTGTTAGCGGAGATGAGTACGAGCGGTACTTAGCGGAGGCGTCGCGTGGGACGGATCACGATCGGTGGGCTGGGGATCGAGTACGAGCTGTTCGGCGACGCCGGTGCGCCTGCCGTCGCGCTGACGCCCGGGGGGCGCTTCGCAAAGGACACCGCGGGTCTGCGCGAAACCGCCGAGGCGCTCGCAGCCGGCGGCAAGCGCGTGCTGCTGCGGGATCGCCCGAATTGCGGCGCTTCGGACGTGTCGTTCGCAGGCAATTCCGAATCGGAGATGCAGGGGCACACGCTCGCCGAGTTGATCCGCGCGCTCGAACTTGGGCCTACTGCGCTCGCTGCGGGCTCGGCCGGATCGCGCATTTCGCTGATCGCCGCGGCGGCAGCGCCCGATCTGATCTCGCATCTCGTTCTATGGTGGATCAGCGGCGGTGCGATCGGCCTGATGGGGCTCGCGACGTACTACTGCGGCGACGCAGCCAATCTCGTCGGGGTCGGCGGGATGCAGGCAGTGGCCGACGCGCCATCGTGGGCGGACCAGATCGCACGGAATCCCCGCGCGCGAGAAACCATCCTGGCGCATGACCCCGACCAGTTCTGCGCCAACATGCAGAAGTGGGCGATGGCCTATCGGCCGATGGACGATTCGCCGGTTCCCGGCATGCGGCCGGCCGATTTCTCCGCGCTGAAGATGCCGGTGCTGATCCTGCGCAGCGGTCTCAGCGACATCAGTCATCCGCGCGAAACGACCGACTGGGTTCACCGGCTGATCCCTCAATCGGAAATGCGCGATCCGCCTTGGGGCGACACCGAATGGAACGAGCGCCGCCGCGCACTGGGCAACGGCGAAGCCAAGGGGCTGTTCGTCAACTGGCCGAAGCTCGCGCCGACCATCCTCGAGTTTACCGCGACCGCTTGATACGCTGTGGTGCGGTGAATGGCTTACGGAGCAAAATGTTTATGCCGAGGACGCCCAGGGTCGTTTGTGCGCATGCGGATTGGCCCTAGGATCCTCTCAAAGCCGGACGCACCGCGCGCGCGTTACGATAGCCCTGGGAGAACACATGGACATCGTCGATGCCCAACTGCACCTCGCGCGCGGGACGATCGAAGAGACATTGCAGTCGATGGACGCGATCGGGATCGCGTCAGTGCTGATCGACGAGTTCTGGGGCAGCTTCCCGAAGACCCACCCGACGCACATCCAGCCGGGCTTCCTGTTGCCCAACGGTGCGTGGCGCGCGCTGTGGCCGAGCGCCGACGAAGCGAGTCTGCGCTATCCGGAGCGCTTTTCGTATCTGGTGCGGATCGATCATCGCGATCCGGAACTTGAGGTGGTGATGCGCTACGTCGCCGCCAATCCTTCCGCGCGTGCGTTCCGACTGCAGCCTGTCTGGACCGCCGAGGAAGCCGCCGCGTTCGCGCGTGGCGAATACGATGCGTTGCTTGAACTCGCGCAGGAGCTCGATCTGCCGGTATGCCTGTTCGTGCCAGGTCTCGTCGGGTTGTTGGAACCCTATCTGCGCCGCTTTCCCAAGCTCATGTTCGTGATCGATCACTGCGGCATGGGCTTTCGCGGGATACCGCGCGACCGTGCGCCTGCCGAGGAAGCGCGCGCGCGCTCGCCGGTCTATTTCGACGAGGTGCTGAAGCTGGCGCGATACCCCAACCTCGCGCTGAAATGGAGCCACGCGCCCAACCTGTTCGACGGGGGCGCTTTTCCCTATGAGCCTACTCGTCCGTTTCTGCGCAGGGCGATCACTGCGTTCGGCGCAGATCGTCTGATCTGGGCGAGCGATGCGACGGTGATGATCGGGCACAGCTGGTCGGACCTCGTTCACGCGGTGCTCGACGATTCCGAGCTCGACGATAATGAACGCGCGGGCATCCTCGGCGGCGCGGCGCGTGCGATCTTCCGTTGGCCGGCTGATGCGGGCTGACGGAGATGACGGCATCACGACAATGGGACACTACGATGGAACGACGAGACCGCGATGCCCGCTGGATGATTTTCATCGGCTTCCTGCAGTTCAACGTCATCATCGGCAGTATCTGGGGCTCTTTCAGCGTCCTGCTCGCGCCGGTCGAGGCGCGGCTCGGCGTCGGCCGCGAGCTGAGCACGCTGGCGGTCCCGCTCGTCAACCTGATCTCCGCGCTGATGAGCCCGGTGATCGGAGGCCTTACCACGCGTGTGTCTTTGCGTGTCCTGATGTGCATAGGGACCGCGCTGGCAGTAGCTGGCTACGCGCTGCTTGCGCTGGGCAGTGGCCTGTGGCCGTATCTATTTGCCTTCGCCGCACTGCTGGGCCCGGCGCAGGCGATCGCGATGACCTGTCCGGCGACGCTTGTCACGCGCTGGTTCGATGAGGGCAGGGGGCGGGCGCTCGGTCTCGTGACCAGCCCGATCGTGATTGCGATCGTCCCGATCCTCAGCAGCTTGACCGTCCGCGCCTATGGCCTCGTGACTACCTACTGGGTACTTGCGGCGCTTTGCGCGACGACCTTCGTATCTGCCGCGTTCGCGCGCGATCCGATGATTCCGACTATGCCGCACATGCCGGGCAGTCTAACGCGACCCGCGGCGGCATGTACC
>JAOTRH010068161.1:0-18083 GCA_034768845.1 Heliamphora exappendiculata | reverse complement strand
GGGAAGGGGGCTGGTGATTTAGGGCTGGTGGTTTTGGAGTAGACGGTGATTTTGAGGGCGATTTTGGGGTAGAACGGTGATTTTTGTTAAATTAAAAATTATAACGGTTTGGATATCTTTGATATTAAAATCAAATCTGATTGGGGGTTTTTGGAAACTACAAGGGGGTTTCTATTTTTGTCAGAAACCTCAGGGGGAGTCAGTGTAATTTACCCTAGAAAAAATGATATATTACACTTACATTTTTTGTATTTAAGAGTATAGCTATTTTGGATAAAATTTAAAAAATTATTAAAAATAAAAAAAAGTGTCTTATAAAACTTTAAAATAGTTTTTTCATCTTATTTGAACTTTTTTTTAATTTTTAGCAAATTTTTTATTTTTAAAATTTTTTACAAGAACAAAAAAACAAGTATGCTCGTTTGAATTAATGCTAGAATATTTTACTATGCTCGTTTAAGATAATGTTAAAATATTTTAATATAGATAAAAAATATATATAAAAAAATTTATTACACGCGATACCTAAATATTAAAAAAAACGTATAAATCATAATAAACTAACTAATCAAATTTTATATTATTTATTTTTGAATTAAGTAAATTTTTCCTCTTTTTTTATTTAAAATATTTTTATTTTCTAATTTCTCTCATCAAGATGATTCAAAAAAAGTGAAAACTTTTGACCAAAAATTATAAAAATTTAAAAATTAATATTTTTTTTATCAAAATTAAAAACTTAAAAATAAAAATAAACTAATAAATTAAATTTTATGTTTTTATTTTACTTATTTTTGTATATAGTAATTTTTTATTTTTAAATTAAAATTTTTTAAATAAGATTTTGTAATTAAAAAAAACTAAAAATATTGGAAAACATGATTTATCCCATGTTTTTGGGGTATATAATATGCATTTATGAATTTTTATGATTAAAATTATGAACGTTTGCGATTAAAGTTATGAAATAATTAAAATATGAAATAAAAAAATTATAGATTATAATTATACAATTATTTGTTTTGAGTTTTTATAATTAAAATTTTGAGTTTTTGTAGTGATTGATGAATCTTTGTGGTGATGAAATTTATAAAGAAGATACTGTACATTCATGTGTATATAAACTTTTCCTAATATAAATATAACACCACTTTGAATTGTAAGCTAGCTAGCCTCGGTTTGAAATGTTTTTGAAAATTGGCTTTAGAAGTTTATTTTTCTAAAAAAATAAATTAGTTTGTTTGGAGTAGGTTTTTTTTTTTGCTTGTTATTAAAATATATAATATGTTTATTTTTTTACCTTTATAGTTGGAATAATTTTTTAGTTTTTTAGTTTTTTTAAATTTTTAAAAATTGAGTTACGTTTATAATTAAAAGTATTATAATAATTTTATTTAAAAAATTAAATTATTTGAGATATGA
Organism: Heliamphora exappendiculata; assembly: GCA_034768845.1. NCBI lineage: Eukaryota > Viridiplantae > Streptophyta > Magnoliopsida > Ericales > Sarraceniaceae > Heliamphora > Heliamphora exappendiculata. The sequence continues at coordinate 16,661 of JAOTRH010068161.1, read as the reverse complement.
ATAAAAAAATTAATGAACTCTTTTGAAATGTCAAATATTATATAGGAAGCAAACTTAGGTGCTGGCCTTTCCGTTCATCTTTTAGCTTACTTCCCTTTTTTAATATATAAATTATTTTTATGATAGAAAAATAACCTTAAAACAAGACTTTTTAAATTCTACCTTTAAGGTGTAAAATTTTTGAATACTTACCATGGTTTTTTAAATCACAGGTGATGATTTAGTCAAGGTGCTACCAGTGGGAGTTGAATATAAAATTTTTAAATTTATAATTAATTTTAGTAACGACATTGAACCGTTACTATTGTTTATATATACATTTATTAAGGAAAGTAAATTTATGTGTTGACCTTTTTAGCAAAAAAATGTAGTTTTTTAGCTTTGTACTCTCATTTGACCCTAACGAGTTCCTATTGGTACTGTCATTTGGCTGATAGAGGAATTAGTTTTTGATAGGAATGGGCATAGGCTATCTAAAAATGTAGTTTTTTAGCTTTGTTTTGGGTTGCTGTCCCTCTAATAACCCAAAAGAAAAGAGAAAAGCTAAAAGAATTATGTATGGGGTATATTATATGTTAATTTATGTATTTTGTGACTTAAGTTATGAATATTTATTATTTATATTATAAATTATGTGAAGTGTTAAATTAAAATTTGTTAAATTATTATGGGCCCAAATAATAATATGAATTATGTAGCTTTTAGTTATAAGTTTTTGTGGTTAAATTTACAAACTTATGTTGTTGGAATTATGAATTTATGTGATTTTCTAGTTATAAAATAGGAATAATTATTTAATACTCTTGGAGTAATACTCTATTCAAATCATTGGATGACACATTTTTACATGTTAAATAAAATAATAACAAAAAATGATAGGATCCACTAAACACACTAATAATTGTGAAGTTTGAACACCACCTAAGCTTGTTTCAAAAGTATTGAATATTTACTCATAAAATAGTGTGATGCCCACGTTATTTTTTTGCCTCTCCGTACATCTCAAATATTTTGATTCACTTTTCACACTTTACTAAGTTTATAAGTTTCCTATTTATAGGATTTTTTTTAAAAACTCTTAGCCTTATACAATTATTAAATCCTATACAATTTCAATTTTAAATGAGCTCATAATTCTACCCATTCTAAATACGTAAAGATTAAAAAGATAATTATACGTACATGCCATATTAAATAGAAGACATAGTTCAGCTTAACAATTATAGCCCATTGAAGGGGGACGAATCTGAATCCAAACTTGTTGGGTCTCGTCAAAACTCGAAGGTGGAGGACTCGATAAGAGAATGATGGCCCAGTCCATAGGGAAGGGATGGCCCTAGGGCCGAACTTGCGTAATCGATAACGTCATTGAGTTCGGACCCTAAAATCACATTAAATGAGATTTGACCGAGAAAAGTACATCAGTAAATGCGATATGACAATGATGGAACGACATTAAATGCGATTAGACCAAATATTTTTACCCATCGAGTGCGATGCAATCTTGGGAAAAGTATTTATTACTAGGAGCTCGGCCCAAAAGACAGGCCGAATTGTGAACATTTATGATAATGTGACCGCGGTTGGTCTGCCACTGTTGCTAGTATAGTGGCAGGAGTGACAGAGCCGTTTTTTAGGAGTGTTTGTCAGATAAAATCATCATGAGAATTAAGGAAAGAGAAAGAGCTCTCTCCACTGTAAAAGGAGAGGGTTTAGGAGATCAAAGATATGCACAAATTTATTTTTACTAGCCAAAATTTTGTCAAATTGTCTCCTTAACTGTTTATCTTTTTAAATATTTTCTAACTTCATTATTGAAGTGGTTTTCGGCAGGTTGTCGCCGGTCAATTCACGTTTGTTTATTTTTATAGAGACTAACCTATTGGCAGATTTAATCGGGCTCAATTCGACCCATCAATAAATATAATTTACGAGTTTTTTTGTCTGTGCACTCATGTTTATTGAGAAAAACTAGTCAAGACTAATTACCTAGTTAGGATTAGAAATCCTATAAATAAAGGATATAAGAATTCCGGGGAGGGGTGGTCATAGGTAATACTAATCTGGGATTAAAAGCTGCCTCGCTTTTGAAGAAAAAAAAAAAAAAACTTAAATGCGCCCTTAAATAATTTCGTTTGTCAAATCCATTTATGCTCCATTTATTCCCATAACTACCAAAAGCAACACAACATCTGATGTGATGAGGCCGAGGGGAGCTCTCGATTTGAGAACAAGACTTTGGGGAATCCATTTCTGGGAAGGAAAAAAAACTCAACTATATAAAGGAGAGGCGGCTACCGGGAAGGTATGCAAAAACTCCTTAACTCAAAACTATAGCAAAATATTTTCTCTTATTTGGATTTGACTGTATCATTGATAGGATGATTCTCCGGCCAGTTCCTATAAGGAAAAAAGGGGTTAAACTATTATTTTAAATAAAATATTAAAATAAGTATGCTAAAAAATATATAACAAGAGTGAAAAATAATAATCAATAGAGGCGTGAGCCATCTCACTGTCTTTAAAAATAAATTTTTATCTCTCGAAATACGTAACGTAATGCAACAGATTATTGGCGTTTTAACTTTCAAAATATAACTGTTACTTCTCCCTAATAGTGCACCTGCAAATACGAAAGTATCAGTAATATCTCTTTGATCATCTCAAAATCAACCAAAATCATTACGCAATATTTGTATAATATTCTTACTACAAAACATCGATGTAGATTTTTAAGAATGAATTCCCACCCCGTTAGACTGCAAGTACTCTTATATATATCAAAGATAAATATGTAGGTACCGTATAACTTTTTATATAGCATTGCATCAAATGCAACGCTTAGACAATATTAAAATACCTTGAATAAATATTAATATAAAAAAAAAAAATTGGATTACAGCTCATTGAGCCAACTAATGAAAAGTGGACATAATGTGCATTAAGATTATATGTAATTAACTTTTTTTGAAGTATTCTTACATTGTAATGGATAACAAATAAAAGAAATAATTTATTTGTCTTTAATTATACATTTTTAAGTGACATAAATATTATAATGACTAAATTAATTTTGCGTTTTTAAAATAGTAGTAATTTTGTATTAAAATTACTAACAATTCTTACTCGCCAAAACACCTCTCATCAAGTGTTGATTTATCAGAAACAAAACTTAAGATGGAGTTATTTTTCGAGTGCAAGAGATTGACTCTGTTGGTGATATTTTTTTATAAATAAAAATATTTGTTTTGTATTAAGTGAATTATTAATTGTCAGTCTTCTATTTAATAAAAGCGAACAAATACCATCTAATCAAAATATTTTTTTATTTTTTTATTAAATAAAAACATCACATAAATACTATCACGTAGCATTCAACATTATGTGCCAAATAATTAATAATTTTAAAGACAATTTTTTCATCTTATAATTTATATTTCATATTTGATGTCCCGAAGTTTGGAGTCTAGGATTGAATTAGTATGAATTCACATTCTTAGAACTAATAATCCTGAAATATCAAATCTTTCTGAGATTAAAAGTCACTCCTATTAAGGTGGTGTTATGTTTGTTTACTACAAAGAATAAATATTTATCTTATGGCTTTAGTCCAACACTTCGTTTGTTTTCATAAAGTATTAGATAAGAATAATAATAATAATATTATAACAAAAATACTTTTGGATGAGAATATGATAAAACAAACCTATTTGGTTAAAAAAAAATTATTTGTTTAGCCAACACATCTATTACATTTGCAAAAAAGAAGGGGGAAACAAATACAAATTTAGAATAATGATTTATTTATTTTATGTTGTTAATTTTGATTTATGATATTTTTTATATTTTTAGATCAAAGATATTTTACTTTATTAATTTTATTAATCAAGACGAATGAAAAAATAAATAAATTATTTTTGTATTTGAATGTTGAGGGTAAATTTATTATTTTTCACTTCATTCCAATTTTATGATTTCTAATTCTTCTCTCTCTCTCTTGATTATTTTTTATTTGTGGAATAATAAGTTCGACTGGATAAATAATTCAAATGAATTTTAATGAAAACAAACGTGAAATTATGCCATGCTTTGAACAAATAGTTCAATTCAATATTATTGTTCACCACTCCAAATATACCCATTGAATATGGTTGTTTTATATTAAATAGATAGACATGGTTTTATATTAATTAATTAATTAATTAAAAGTCAGAAACTTGTGTGGGTGAATGCCCCCAGTGGGCCCCTTGTTCATTGTTATTGCCATTAATGGCCTTGTTTATATTAGTAAAGGGCCACGTCAAAAGCCAATTCGAAAGGAGTCTTGCTACTATTACCCAAACCCCAATTATTAACGACGGAAGTTACCAATTTGCTAAACTTGCTCGCCTAGCTTAATAATTTAAGAGGAGTGATAAAGGGCACCCAATGGGGTGGGGTGCCCAAATAAATATTTTTTTTCGTTTTGTGTTGTAATTTTTATTTTATATATATATATATATATTAATATAATTTATTTTTTATTTCAAATTCTTTAGTCATAATTTATCAAACAATATACATATATTAAATTTATAATTATTTAAAAATAAAAAATAACTTTCCAAATAATAAAGACTCATTTTGGTAAAACAATTTTTTATCAGCTGATTTAAGTTTAATTGTTGACTTAAAATACAATAAGTTAACTTATTACTTTGACAATAATTTTTTTTTTGATAACATCATTTTCTTCCATTAATGAGAGAAAAGTACAACAGTCGGATTGCAAATGGTTAGAGAAATAATAAATCGGTACAATGGTATTTTACAAGTTTTTAATGTACCATAAAAACCTTCAAATTCAGTTGAAACTCAAAATGTCGCACTTGTCGACGATATCTATTGGAGGAGAATAGACAATCATATCTTCACCCTACTTACCTTGCATATTTGACTGAATAACATCCCGAACTCCCATTGTAAGGAGAGAAAAAATCCCTATTATCGATCGACGGAAAAACAACTCTCATACAAGAGAAAAGTGCAAAGAACACCAAATAAACATAAAAAACAAAAAATTAAAATAAAATAAAACAAGAGAGATAAGTCACGACATAACAAAAACAAAAAAAAGAAAACGAGCAAGACACCCGCGCAAACGAGAGGACGAACCACCACAAAACAAATCTAGTCAACCTACGAAACAGATCTGATCGAACCACCACTCTCAGAATAAATTTGGTCAGAAAATCACGCACAAAACAAATCTAACTATTGTAACATTTCGTTAGAGCAGATCTGCTCAACACACCAAAAAAAAATACGATTTATTCATGTACCGAGAAAATTACGAGAGAGATAGAGTTGAGATAGCGAAAGGAGGGCTCACTCCTCCTCCTCCCGCGCGACCCGATCTACTTGTAAGAGAAAATAAATTTTATAAGCCAACTTTTCAAATAAGATCATGCATGCTCATTGAGTATTTTTTAGTTGGCAATTAATAATGCCAATAAAAATGGAATTTTAATACAGTTTTACCAACATTAAAATACTTTTTTTTTTGGTACAAAAAGAGGACACTTTTAACAAATATAAATATATTTTGTAAAAATATATTTAAATTATTTGTCTATTAATCATTAAGCACTGGTAAGCCATTTCTATTTAAATAAGCCGGTCAATTAACTTATTATTTTTTTTACTTAAGGCGAACAAAAAAATAATAATAATAATAAGTCAACTTATGACTCAATTTTATTTATTTTAATTATAATTTTTAAATATATCGCATTAGTTATCTCTATATTCTTTTCTTACACAAATCTCATTTGGGTCCTCTGTTCTTTCTATTTTTCTTTCATTTTCTTCATTCTTTTCTTTTTATTTTTTCCTTTCAAACTCAAACAATACATTACCTTATTTTTTATTTTTTTTATTTTTACTCAATTTCACTAGTTCTAAACACATCATAAATTGATGTTTTAGGCTTTTATTCATGTTAATGTATACAAGATTTTATGGTGCTGAAATTTTCAAATATTGATTAAATATTTTTTAGAATTTTTCTTTCTTTAAAACTTATTTTCTCTTCCCTTCAACAAATTCTGAGAATATCTAAAATTCATATTTTAGGCTTTAATTTATGTCATGTATGAAAAAAAATCTAATTATATTAAAATTTTTGTTCACCTAGATTCTTTTTAACACATAAAAGCTCATTTTACTTAACATTAAAAATAACAAAACTAGAATATATAATATTTATAAAAAATTTCTCATACTATAAGTTGATTTTTTAAAATAAATTTTCTTACATTCTTACTTTCTTTTACTTATTAACTGTCTTTCCACACTTATTCTCAAGGCATCTTAAGTTGTTATTAAAGCGGTGCTTGGTATTATTAAAATTAATAGTTTATATACTATAATTTGTAATAAAAATTATGAATATTTGGTAAATGCTATAACTTGTAATCGGAATAGAAAAAAATATAATTATAATTTATAGTAGAAGTTATGTGTATTTAAAAAAAATTATAATTTATAATTAAAATTAGTAGTAAAAAATTAAAAACTACTAACTGAATTTCTTCTGTTGTAAAAAATATAGTATTACAAATGAAAATATCTCTTGTGTGAATAGAATTGAGATATACTCACATTCTTAATTTTTAAAATTACCCAATAACAAATATTTTGCTTACATTTTTTTAATATTAATTTTCCTAATTACAAGGGCATAGAAAAAAAAAATAGAACCCCACAGTATTCAATTTTCCTTTTTCTCTCGCTTAACGTTTATAATTTTGCACATAATAATATGTGCAATTTCTTCTAGTGTACGTATATATTAGCACTGTTAGTCCCAATTAAATATATAATTTTTTTTTAATATCATCTAACTTTAGTTAGAGAAGTATTTCTCTCAAATTCTATGATAGTTAGAACATATATATTATTCGTTTAATTTTTGAAATAAAACTTAAATATGAGATATTGCAAACTAAATTCAAATTACTTTTATTTGGTAATTACTTGAGTAGTCACTCAAATGAACAAAACTTAAATTCTCCAATTATTTTGACCTATGTACTTCTAAATTTTATAAAATTAAAACATGAAAATTAATTTGAAAACTTTTCTATATTGATGACAAAAATCAATAAAAATTAAATTATGTTCAAACTTTAAATTAGATAATATTTTATTTATTTATAATTAAATGTCATGAAAAAAATAAATTAAGAGATTTGATGGACATTACCACGTTAGTTAGAAAGTCGTCATTGTATTTAAAATGCAATAATTAATAGTTGTTTAGCATGTGATTATTTTTTATAATTTATAAAATTAAAACAATAGAAAAATAGGATTAGTACATTCAAGTTGAAAGACAAAATTATATATTCGTCCTGTTTGGCGTCGCTTTTTATTATAGTTTATAATTTTTTGTTATTAATTTTATTAGTAGACCATCATTTTTTTTAAATACTTAAAAATTTTGCTATAAATTATAATTACTTTTTTTTTTATAAACAACTAATTTTAGCTATAAACTAATATTACTTGCAAATAGTTATAATTTCTGTTATCTGTTATAAAATATAATTACCATTTCTTCACACACGATGTATAATTTTTTTCAGCTTTTTGGTATTTATTTATAAAAAAATAAATATAAAAATATATTTAAAAATAGTCAACTAAAATCAAACAAATAAAGTTTTTAAACAAAAAAAACAAGTAAAAAAACTAATCCAAATATAGGCACTGATTTGTCAGCGCATAGTTTTTCTAGTCTCAAGTGGTTGGCGCCAACCACTTGGAAAATTTTAATTTAATGCAAGTAGGCACTTAGTTTCTTCCCACCATATACGACCGTAGTTTTCTTTTTTTTCTTTCTTAATGACCATTTCTTCAATCAATAATCCATCCTACTGTCAACATTGGACTAGGATTATACGTCCAAGGAGAATCCTATTCTTATTCTCTATATTTATTTTACAATTTATTTATTTATTTTAATAACTCATATATATATATATATATATATATATATATATAGTACGGGGAGATCCCGTATATAAGATTTATTTGATGGATTGAATCCAGCTTGACCGCTCACGCCCGTTGGCTGACCTATAAAATGGCATGCACGTGAGTTACTCAACGGCATCTCGCCGGATGCTACTTCAACGGTCAAGTTAGAGAATATTTAAGAAGAAAATCTTAGGGAGAAAATACAATGCGTTCCTTTCATGTTGCGTTTTTCTTACGCTGTAAGGGACTCTCTTTTCCCTTTTATAGTGCATGAGAATGTAGCCTCTCTCTTCTCTTCCTCGTGATTACCTCTTCCTGCCAAATGTCCTCTCGAATCTGCTGTCACCTGACACATGCCCTGCCACCTGACACTGACGTCTGTCCTCCCCGGTCACATCACCGTAAAAAGTATCAGATCGGCTATCTTTTAGGTCGAGCTCCCTCTACCGATCACATCCCTCAAGCTTACGGGGCACTCGATGGTAGAGGCACCCGGTACAGTTGCATTTAATGCTAATCTGACCTCGGTCACATCGCATTTAATGCGTTGTCAGAGCATTAATGCGATGGTCAGGTCCAAACCATAAGCCATGGTTAGCCTGTAGGCCGGCCATCATGCCACGTCACCTCGAATGACAAGCCGAAATGACTGTCGGGTTCTTTCTGGGTTTTTGGATCTTGTTGACGGATATGGGCCGGTCTCTCGGCCCATCCCCCTTCATTTGCCCCTCAGGTCCTCGCTTGCCCCGCATGAGGGGAGCTGATAAATCAACCTCATTTAATGTTGCCACGCCATTTCCTTAAATGTGCTTTTCATTTGTTCCACCCCTGCCACGCGTCGAAGTAAGAGTGGTCTATTCGAAACGTCTTGCTCCTTTTCGAGGGCACAATGATTTCGCCTGGCTTCCCTATGGCGACGGTTGGCGCTTCGGGGTTGGGGCGAATTATTACCTATAAATGAGGCTCCTTAGCCTCTTCTCTCCCTTTCTGCAACTCCACCCGTCTTCTCCTTTACATATTCGCTCCCTCTGCATCTCCCTGTTTCTCCAAGCTTCCAAAATCTCTTTCTCGCCGCCACAGTTCGTGCAATACCACCGTCATCCTCCATCTTTGCACAGGGTAAACTTTCGAGGGCATCTCCATTCCTGTGAGTATCTTTCTCTCCTTTTCACTTTCTGTTTGCCTATGTTCACGTTGTTCTGGCTTTCTGGGTTTTTCTGCTTGCGTATTTCTCCCTTTTTCCTCCCAATTTTTTACCCCTGTTTAAGTGATGGCGAGAAGGAAAGGGAAGTTTGTGAAGAAGGTTAACATCTCTTCGGCCCTGGCCACCTTCATGGCCAGATATCGTATCCCTCCTTCTGTGACCCTACGCTATTGTGATCCAGACATTCCCGGATCTCCCTTTTGCCCCAGGGGCAACGAGGTAGAGTTCCACATTGCCTGCATCGCCGAGGCGGGCGTTCGATTTCCCGTCGCTCCCTTACTCAGAGAAATGCTAGCCACGTGTTGGCTCACTCCTCAGCAAGTGTCTATTAACTTCTTTAGGGTAGTAATGGGTGTTGTGGAAATCAAACGTCGATATGGTTTAAAGTTTGGCATCCCCGAGATTTTTTATAGCTACCCTTTGGCCCGAAAAGATCACACATATTACCTCCGCCAGAGGAGTATTGCCCAACAAATGGTGCACGACCTCCCAGAGTCGGACAAACATGGCGATGATCTGATTCTAGTCGGCGGGGACTTCGAATTTTTAGCCAACCACGCTGGACTTGCTGACCGTTCCATTCCAAGGGTTTCAGGGAGTCTAGGTTGATTCGGCTCTTATATCCTCCACATTTATGTTCCTTATGCCTTTTTTTATTTGTTATATGCCTTTTTTATTTGTTATGTTAATGTGATTTCTCTTTTGTAGCAACTACCCTAGCCACACAGAAAAAGAGGAAAATCGTCGTTGGGGAAGTGCAACGCTGTTTTTCTCTGAGCTTCGGCTTCAGCATGAGCGGTAGAAAGAAGCGACCGAAGCTTAGTGTTGGCGGCCACCACGGTAGAAGCCATTTTCCTTTGCCTTGTTTTCCTCTTCTTGGGCGGCCTTTAGTTTGGACTCCAAACTTTGCAGAGCCGATATCTTACAAGCTTGGTCAGCTTCAGGGTCTTTAATCTGTTGTGTCACAAGAGTGAAGGCTTTGCTCAACTTTTTGGTTTTCCTTGCCAGCTCGGTGTAGCGGTCATGCAATACTGTGATGGCCTGAAGATGCTGAAAAGAAAAACACAACATGAAAGGAACGCATTGTATTTTCTCCCTAAGATTTTCTTCTTAAATACTCTCTAACTTGACCGTCGGAGTGGCATCTGGCGAAACGTCGCTGGGTAGCTCACGTGTGTGCCATTTTGTAGGTTAGCCAACGGGCGGGAACGGTCGATCTGGGTTCAACTCATAAAATAAATCAAATATACGGGATCTCCCGTGTGTGTGTGTGTATATATATATATATATATATAGAGAGAGAGAGAGAGAGAGAGAGAGAGAGAATTTTAAGGATGTAAAATAATTCCATAACACTCTCGCAAAAATAAAATAATAAATAAAGCTATCACTGCTATTACAATTCCTAAGAGAGAGAGAGAGAGAAAGAGAGAGAGAGAGAGAGAGAGAGGTTATAAGGAAGAAAGTTAAATTTTGAATTAAGATACTTTGCAATATTTACAATGTTTTAATTCAATAGTGCAATCATCAATTTAAAATTTTAATTTCATACAATTTTTGTGCAATGGATAATAAATCGTTGAATAATGCATTGCACAAAAAAAATTATATCTTTGTAAATTCATAAATTTCAAATTGGCCATTGAGATCCCTTTTCATTTTTAGTAGCTATTAAATTCTAGCCATATTGGCCCCACTCATGGAAAAAATTGGCATTCAAACGTACATGTCATGGTTCATTTCATTTGCACGTGAAAATCCTATTCAATAGGCGTGTTGTACTTTAAAGGCGGAACACGCTATTGTGCAAACTAAGTGATTTATCTCTCCTATGCATTTTTATAATTTGATTCATCCATTATATAAAATTTTCTGAATTTATTAATTATATAAAAAATAAAATTAATATAATATTTGTAGTTATATTATTGAATAATATTAATTTAACTATTTTCTTAAAATTATACTTATCATTTATTTATTTATAAATAAATTTGATATTATTACAAAGCTATCGACAATCAATTAATCTGATCTTTTCCATGGGTTAATGTATTTAGTGAATCTATATATAAAAAAATTCAATTATAAAAATATACTTGGGTAGCCGAGCCACATAGCTCGCACAATAATGCGTTGTGCCTTTTCCCATCATACATTCTTATTTGGTAATTGAATGATTGAATGTAGGTGTGCGTGCTGATTTCATAGGGAAATAACTCAGTCCTTTTGGAGAACTGCTTGTTTTGTTATTCTCTTGCAAAAGAAGAAATGTGACACACTAGTTGGCGGGTATTTCTGGTAAAAAAATTTCAATACTTAAGTTAGCATCTTGTAAGCAATAAAAATCAGATGCTCAAATCGTAGAGTTGTCTAGGTATATTGACAGAGTTTCAGAGGTAAATTGTATCTACCTTGAGGAATTAGACATTCTTTTTATAAGAGATCCAGACTAGCAGTGCATACGGATCGAATTGGTTCAGTTTTAAGAAAATTCATCAACCGGATCGTTAGTAATAATTCCAAAAATTTTAAAACTGAAACCAAACTATTTTAGTTGTGGAACTGAACTTCTAAAGATCAAAACAACCAATTTTATTAAATACATAATTCAAGTAAACTTGGCCTAAATTGCTACTCAGAAATTTGAAATTGAAAATTAAATATAAGGGGCAGACCCTCGTCTAATCTAGTAGTCACAAAAATAATGAGAAATTCTTTTTTGAAACCCATTTTTTTCTAATGATGTATTATTCATTAAATATTTAATTTTTTATATTAGAAGACAGCAATCGTAATTTTATATTAATTTTTTGGCCTAAACATTTTTTATTTTCTTTTACATATTTGTTTGGATTAAAATTATAGAAGTGGCTTTTAAAAGAAAATAAGGAATATAAAATTTATACACACACATATATATATATACTTATACAAAAATGGCTCGGTTCGATTAGGAACCAAATTGTATGGTTTGGACCGACTTGAATCGATTTACCGTTCCTTCTGATTTTTTGTACACTCTTAATCCAAACTAGACCTCTTGGGTGGGATGGCATCATCCATCTACAGCTTAACTCTTATGCCCGTCGTTCCAAAGGGGTTGATTCTTATGGGTTATGCCATCATTAACGGTTTTTAGTTCGCCATGTCACCCTCATTAATGAGCTTGAGCTCAGTTTTGTACGTTGTTTTGTCTCATCGCTAGCTAGACCCGAACAAGGGTTGGGTACCTCAGTCAATTCTTCTTGACTTTCGTCGCCAGCGGGGTATGGGCCTCAGTTATGTTTTGGCCTCGCCCATTGTAAGTTTGTCCAAACCCAGATTGCTGGTCCAATCTGTTCTTCAAGGATCCTTTATAAACAATGTACAAATTTAATAGTGCAATGTATCAATTCAAACATTTAATCTCACCTAATTTTTGTGCAATGCATTATTCAATGCATTACAAATATTGCACAAAATTACATTTGGGAGTCCTAATTCATAAATTTCAAATTGGCTATTGGGACCACTTTTTATTTTTAGTACCTTTTAAATTATAGCCATATGGGCCTCAGTGATGTGTGTCGTACCGTATCAAGAATAAATATTTATATTTTAATTTTAATTACTACTCGGTAGAATTGTGGTTAAGTCAAGACATCATTCAAACATGGATTATAAAGCTAAATCACAATTTGCTATAACTTAAAAATTAATCCTATTCTTTAATCGAAAGTTGTTTGGTTGGTTATTAAACTAAGAATAGAAAATAAAACTTGAATTAAAAGCTTGATTAGATGAAGAAAGAGGATCATAGGGTTTTGAATCTACCATAGCCAAGTAGTTTAGATCCGTTAAGATTTAGTTATTTTTTTACAATTCAACTTAATTTTGTCCTGACTACAAGCTTGACACGAATAATCAATAAAGAATGTGTTTATCCAAACCTGACATAACCTATCTAGATTGGCATGAGTCGTTCGTATAAAAGTCGGAACAATCCGTCCTATCACATGATAACTTATCTCACGCTTGAATTGAAACAAAAAAATAAAATAGTTGTATGATCTTTCAATTACAATCACAAAAATTAAAAATAAAAATTTGGATAAAAACTTTAAAACTCGTTGATCAAAATTCAACGTCTAAAAATTATATAACGAAGTTGAAACTGTTTAAAAGAAACTAAAATCTTAACTACATCTAAATACCGAACTAGGGTTTCATCAACCCTAGGATGAAGAGTTTAACTGGTTATGTTGCGGCTACAATCCATGAACTTGAGGAATAATGGAATCCTTGACCTCTATTCCTACCATCTTGTCACTTCTCAAGCCCTAATAGTCACCTTCTTGTGCCTCCTTGAATTCTAGAATAAAATAATCTTTTTTTGTCCCAAAAAATTTCCATTTATAACAAAGGCTATGCCCTAAGGCTTTAAAATTCGCGCAGCGAATATAACGTTCCCTGTATAGACGTAAACGCTCTGCCTTATAATGTTTCGACGCTCCAGTTCTATTGGGATAAAAATATACCAAATGCCCTTTTTATGCTATTTTCTTGCGTTTTAGCTCGTTTCTCCACCTTCTCACCTCTTTTGATGTTAACATCGAAACAACTGTAAAACAAATTAATAAACAAAAAGTCGAGGTCATAAGATATAAACAGTGCTTTTATGCACCGATTACACCTCCCAACTTACATCTTACTAGTCCTCGAGCCAAGCAAAAGAAAAATAAAATAAAATAAAATAAACGACTACCCACATTCCAACATGTATTTTGAAAATTTTAAATTAAAGCTGTGACCGTTCTGCCCCCGATAATCAATTTGCACAATTTTTCGATTACCTCAATCTCTACAAATAATTCATCACGGACGTGGACTCAGTGCATATGAAGACTCAAACTACTTGCCTTGGTATCATGTTTTTGATAAATTGAAATTTGAACTTCTATCAAAACTATACTTCGACTTCAATTTTCACTTGGTATTCACTCTCAAATAAACACTCAGTAACATATTTATATAGGTGCACTCGTAATATGCAACAGAGTTGATGTTTAAACAAATTAAAAATATCACGCATACATAAGACACAAAAGAACGCTGAAATCAATAATAATTCTTAATATCGTGAATGGAATGCCAATTGTTGAGAATATATGACGAATGCTGCATTTGTTATTTTCTATCAATTAATTTTAATTATCAGACCATGTCATTCCTAGGATCAAATAGGATTTTATTTTTTATTGTAATGTTAGGTAGAAAAAATGCATATTTAGGCTAGAGTTGAGTACGTATGATATCCTGGAATAGGTCATTCACTAAATATCGCTGATTTTTTTTCATTTCTTCAATATTTTGCACATTTTCCATTCCTAAAATTAACTTTTTTTTTAACCAGAGATGATTTTATATTATTTTCATTTGTCCATTCATTACTTTGTATCATTCCTTTGTCCCCCTTCCTTTTGCTTTTTTTTTTTCACAATTTTCTTTTTTCACCCTTTGATTGCAAACTTTGTTCTACCAATGTAAACGCCGACTTGTTCGCATGGTATTTTTGGATATAATAAGGGAATAATAAAGAACTTACACGTAAAGACTTAGAAGGAGGATATGGTGAATTAAATAAAAAAAATGATTTGGCTCAAATATAGAAATGACCTAAATTCTTTTCTAGGTTTAGATATCCTTTAAATGGTCTAAATTTTCAAAAAAGTTCAAATGAGTTGAATAATGAGATTCTCAATGCTTAGCCAAAATGAACTAATGATGAAATTATTCAACAACAAATACATGCTTTCAACCAAATGTAATAAGAGTATATATAAAAAATATTCCTCCAAAAAGAACTAAAGTCCCAAAAATATTTCATCCGAACGGAAATTTTCTGTCTTACAACATCTAGACGGTCTAATTCCATTTGGAAAAAAATATCCCAAATGTCCTTTTTATGCTCTTTTCTTGCGTTTTAGCATGTTTCTTCGCCTCTTCACCTCTTCTAATGTTAATACTGCTACACTTCTATACTATATATTGTTGCAAAACGTTATTAATTCATTAAGTTTGAAATTCTCAATGTTAATTTTTTAGATTTTTGAATTTATAAAATATAAAAAATACACGTATAAATTAGTCACTGGTATGTTACTAATTATTGACCATATGTTCAATATAGTAATGTCATTCAATTCCTTAATCTAATATATTTTATTAACATTATATGTAACAAGTAAACCAAATGCCAATATTGCTAAAAATAAATATACTTATAGATCATATTTTTAATTTAAAAATACTATTATATCAACATAATTGTAAAAATGTTTGTAGTAAAAATAATAAATAGGTTTAAATTTATATTTATCTTTATTTGCAATTATAATCACATATTTTCCCTATTATATTCTATTAGCATTGTATATAGAAAATAAGTCAACATTGGTAAAAATATACTTATAAATTATATTTTTAATCAATAAGACAAGATTTCAAGTTCTATTATATCAATTCTTTAATCTTTTCATTATCGTTGGCCTACAATAATAAGATATGAAATATTTTTTCTATTTTAACATGTCGTGTGATTTTTATTAAATAAATCTTATTACAAATGCCATAAACTACATCATGTTTGGATTTTGGAATATTTAATTTTTTGATAGATTAAGTTGGCATATCTTCTATATCAAAAAATAATAATTTACAAATTAAGAATTAGTTAGTAAAATAAATTGATCTAAAATCAAATTTATATAAAATTTGAATGTTTGACCATCATACGAATTTATCTAATAATACGACAAATTTAAAACAGAAAGTGAGTAAACTGCATTTTAAGTTTAGCTAATTGTGAAAAATAATAAAAATATTTAGCTAATTATGCAAAATAGTAAGAATATTTTCAAAGTGGATATTTTTTACTGTGTTGTGACGATTTATAAAGTAAAAATAATAATTTTGAGATTATCCATTTTTTATAGTTTTATTGTATAAATTAAATAAAAATAATAATTCTGACATATTGTCTTGGACTTAAATTAAGTTCTTGACAATTCTTAAAAGAAAATAATTAGATTTTATTAATATATAAATAAGAATAATTTTCACAGTAATTATAAAATCTCATTTAAACTTGTTCATTTAGTTTGGAAGTCAAAAAATAAAAGAGCACATTAAAACATTAATTCGTTAAATCTTTTTGTCAAATTTTTAAAAATAAACAAATAATATAAATAAAAATTTTAATCCCGTGCATGGGGCGAGTTCATTTCTAGTATAAAACAAATTAACAAACATAATGTCAATGGTTAGTGAATGTAATTCGTAAGATACTAACGGCGCTTTTTGTTGGGAGAATATCTAACGCCGAAATAAAATACATGCTCGGGGATCCAAAAAATACATCTTTATTAAACTTTCAACAATTTACAATAATCTA